>ML801714.1:202147-233556 GCA_009831015.1 Picea engelmannii | reverse complement strand
CAATATTGAAAGATAATTTCACATATTGCATAGGATATTTGTCTTTTAATTGAGATGAAATGTGAAACACATTATGAAAGGACATATTCACAACCCTCCTTCATAAATGCCACCCCCAAGGTAGGATAATGATATGTCAAGTGATCCATGAGCATAGAGATAACTCTCACCATATCCAACAACTTACATACACAATACCCTCACATGCATCCACATCAAAACAAGGACAAAGAAATATAAAAATAGTTAAAACCCCTACCAGTCTCTTTGATAAATCAAGGTAAGAGCTCTTATAGCATAGGGCTTTAATGAGAAAAATGTTGTTGCTATAACCACTAAATTCCTTACTAGCTTGCTCACTAAAGCACAAACCCTTTGTCATGCTCTTTATAGATCAGGATGAACTCTTATATAAATTTAGTATCAAGCTTCATGCATCCATCTCACAATTCCATCTCCTCACTAGTACAGATACAGAACTAGAAAACAAAACCAAAAATTATGTTGGACATTGTTGGCCCCATCGTTTTGATGAAGGTCTAAGGTTGCGACACCACTAAAAATCACGCAGATGAAAGTGATGATAGAACCATAGGAAAATACGACAAATGACACCAAAGACAAATTATGAAAAACTAACAAAATCACATTCGGAGACACATTCCATTTTTTGGCAAAAAAATATGTGTTCTAGCTTTTGGCAAGAAAAAGACAGCTAAGTGGTTCCATGCTCATTGAAGAAAGGTGGATAAATAGGTTCCAATATTTCTAAGGGACCATGTGGTTTGGTGAGATCACACATTTTGGGCCTACATGCATAATAGGAGGTTGTAGATCATGAAAATGGTTCAATGCAATTCAATTGATTTCTAGTTAGTTGGTTGTCATGTAATGTTATTGTTATGCTCAAATAGTAATGTTTGTGAAGCCAAGAGTCAAGTCTGGAAGCCTATATGATTGCATCTGATATAATGACTAGTCCTAAATTGTTATTATTATTGTAATGTTGATATTGTATTGTACTATTCTCTTAATGAAGATAATGAAGAGATGCCCCCATTTCGGTTCATTTTAAATATCATTTATGTGTATCGAATAAATCTTTATTTATGAATGTGCATAGCTATTATAGATAACTATTATTAGTTAGATTTGTTAGAAAGAATAGAGTAATTATGTTTGTTGGTAATAATGGATGCTCATGATTGTTTCCCTTAATGTCTATTATCTACATTATACTCAGTATATCATTGGAAATGCATCTCTAGTGAGACATTCCTTGTCTCAAGGGTTGATATGGAAGTGCTAGACTGCATATTTATTGGATACCTTAGTGGACCATAGTTTGCAACTTTGAGCCAACAAATGGTTTTCTTGTCAAGACCTTATCACAAATTGTGTGAAGTAGCAACAACATAAGGTGGAATCCCATGGAAAGCAAAATGCACAACTAGTATGACAACCACATGGAGTTTGTTTGGCTAGCAAGAATGTGTTGTGATCAGGTGGAATGTTTCGTAAATGGTATGCCTATGGCCCGTCCATATCACCAACACAAATCTTCAATGTGTAATTTAAATGTAATGTCTCTACAATCACTAGCAATTGAGATCAAGCTTCTTCACTTGTTATTCACTAATAAGCATGAATTACTATGTTTTAGATTGGTTTCAAGGCTACTTTACTTGATTGCATTGTATTGCCAAGCTTGATGCCAAAATGCATTTACAAATACAAGGGTATAAGTATATATCGGTGCATAATGTATTTAAAACACAATATCGTGTTGTACTATTAATAAATGGAGGAATGCAACATACATGTATCTACAACCTTGAACCTACAACTTGCCAAAGTAATGACTTGGTAGCTATTGTTGACATGGATAGAAATTTCTTGTCATTAGTATTATAATTGTGCTTGTTGTAAGTAAAACACACACTATATACTTGAATGTTCAAGCCCAATGCTTGTTTGATAATCCCATCTACCCATTCATTACATCTATTCAAGTGATAGGAAAGAGTGAAAACAAATTTCTCTTGCCATCACTATCTCACCTCCATGATACATTAACTAAATAAATATAATATGTTTGTATAAGGATCATTGTAAGTAATTTCCAATGCCCGTGAACTTGGGGATGTATGGTTGTAGGTAAATAATGTGTATTGTTGTTTTTTACGTGCCCAAAATAAAGGGATGGATCTAGATAACTATCCACATAAGATTCAAGCATGTTCCCTATTCCAACAATCCAATTAAAGAGGATTCAATGTCAGGACATGTTGTAGAATATGATCTACACAACATGAAAACACACCAACAAACAAAGCCAAGAAAAAGATGCAATTCTAGGCTAGTTCTTGTGATTTACATAGTACACAAGTAATGGATTAAAACCAACGATCAAGCAATTGAAAGTTTGGGTTGTAGATGCTAGCGAAGAATGTTATGGAATCAATTTTAATGTTGTGGGTGTTGAGGGTAATTACCACTAGAACTAAAACAAGCATATAGATAATAACATTCACACAACAATTAAACACTATGAACATAAGGGATTACCTTGGAAACCCAAATGGGATAAACAACAAATAATGGCTTCTTGGCTCTTTTAAATCGAAGAGGTATACATGCAATGGGGATACACTCATTCTCGAGTGTTGTTACTCTCCTTCTACAATCTTTGAGACATTTTGTAGTGATACACGCTTGTCTTCTTGACCATGGGCAGACAATGTTGGATTTTTTCCCATTTTGGCTTATAGGACCAACCTTTGTCTTTGTTGCTATCTCTAAAATCATCTTGAACTAAAACCCTTCACTTATGATCTGAAACTTGTTGCTCCAACCTTCATTCAAGAATCCATTTTTGTGTTGGAGTGATTTACCTTCAAGAATGTTTCGTAAATGGTATGCCTATTGCCCTTCCATCTCACCAACACAAATATTCAATGTGTAATTTAAATGTAATGTCTCTACAATCACTAGCAATTGAGATCAAGCTTCTTCACTTTCTATTCACTAATAAGCATGAATGACTATGCTTTAGATTGGTTCCAAGGCTACTTTACTCGATTGCATTGGATTTCCAAGCTTGATGCCAAAATGCATTTAGGCATACAAGGGTATAGGTATATATCATTGCACAATGTCTTTAGAACACAATACCATGTTGTACTATTAAAAAATGGAGGAACGCAACATACATGTATCTACAACCTTAAACCTACAACTTGCCAAAATAATGACTTGGTAGCTATTGTTGACATGGATAGAAATTTCTTGTCATTAGTATTTATATATAATTTTGCATGTTGTAAGTAAAACACACACTATATACTTGAATGTTCAAGCCCAATGCTTGTTTGATAATCCCATCTACCCATCCATTACATCTATTCACGTGATAGGCAAGATGCAAAGCAAATTGTTCTTGCCATCACTATCACACCTCCATGAAACATTAACTAAATAAATATAATATGTTTGCATAGGGATCATTGTAAGTAATTTCCAATGCCCATGGACTTGGGGATGTATGGTTGTAGGTAAATAATGTGTATTATTGTTTTTTACATGCACAAAATAAAGGGGATGGCTCTAGCTAACTATCCACATAAGATTCAAGCATGTTCCATATACCAACAATCCAATTAAAGAGAATTCAATTCTAGGACATGTTGTAGAATATGATTTACACAACATGTAAACACACCAACAAACAAAGCCAAGAAAATGATGCAATTCTAGGTTACTTCTTGTGATTTACATAGTACACAAGTAATGGATTAAAATCAACAATCAAGCAATTGAAAGGTTGGGTTGTAGATGCTAGAAAACAATGTTATGGAATCAATTTTAATGTTGTGGATGTTGAGGGTAATTACCACTAGAACTAAAACAAACATATAGATAATAACATTCACACAAAAATTAAACACCATGAACATAAGAGATTACCTTGGAAACCAAATGGGATAAACAACAAATAATGGCTTCTTGGCTCTTTTAAATCGAAGAGTTATACATGCAATGGGGATACACTCATTCTCGAGTGTTGTTACTCTCCTTATACAATCTTTGAGACATTTTGTAGTGATACGTGTTTGTCTTCTTGACCATGGGCAGAGAATGTTGGATTTTTTCCCATTTTGGCTTATAGGACCAACCTATGTCTTTGTTGCTATCTCTAAAATCATCTTGAACTAAAACCCTTCACTTAGGATCTGGAACTTGTTGCTCCAACCTTCATTCAAGAATCCATTTTTGTGTTGGAGTGATTTACCTTCAGTATTGATTACAATATTTCCCCGCCAAGCAAGGCATATCTTCCTTAAAGAGGATACCTTGGAATGCCAATCAATCTGTCTTTTTATGGGGCCAAGATGAGACCTTTGGAATCAATATTCATTGTCTTCTTGCAAATGTTTTAATCAACCATTTTTTATTAGAAGTGGATAGAGAAGGCTTCATAGCCTTTTATTCATTTTAGATCCATTTCAAATCATACCTCCCCATTCATAGCATTTTCATCGTCAAAACATTCAACTCAAAGATGAGAGATATGCAATTTAACTTATGTTGTTGTGTTATTTCACATCATGTTGTTTTATTCTCCAACACATAGCTTATTCGTGGTAGCCTTACAAAAATTTCATCTAGAATTGAAGAGATGTCTTTCATAACATATTTCCTTGAATAATTGATGCTCCTTGGACTGCAAGTGTGGGAATATCTTCTTTCCCCTTAACCTTGAATCTCCAAACTCTTGTCTTGGATGCATGGTTCCTTGGATGGAGCCTCCAACATTTGGCTTTCCAATGCCTAGTTAACTTGCAATGCTTGCAAAAATTCCTGCTACTATATGGGCTTCTTGGCATTCTCCTTTTGTTCATATTCTTTTGTTTGTTCTACTCTCTCATACCACAAAAAAAACATGCATCAAAGTGCCAACAATTATCAACCCTGTAACCTTTATTTTCCCAACAGAAACAAACAAGGGATGTTTTTCCATACCTCTTCAATTTGTTCTTGTCTTGCTACCTTTTTTTATTGGTCCTTTAATTGTTGTTGTAGTTTTGAATGGTGGAAACGTCCCTTGGCTTCCCTCATTCGAGATTCTACAAGCATGTTGGAGTAATGGTTTGTTATTCACTCCTTTTTCTATTTCCTTTTCTTCAATTAAAATGGTCTTTTATTCTATTCCACTTGCCTTGAAAAAGGTTATATTGGTGGTCTTAGATTGAGCCAAGATTTTAAGAGATGAGTTGGATTCATCCACTTTCTCTTTTCTATCAAACGCTAGGCCTTCATGCTTGACCCTATGTTCAAATACAACGAGGTTTAAAATCCTTTGGCTTCTCTTTCCTATCCCTTAGCCATCGTAACCCATATGTGTCCTTAACTTGGAAACTATGTCTCTAGTATGTTTTTCAAAGTTACCAAATGTCTCTTTTGAAATAGATTGAGAAAAGTCCTTGGAAGGTGAGCTTACCATGTTTTTCTTGGTCATGGAATTGGTTTCTACAATAGCAATGGAAGGTGCTTATGTTTCCTTAGTCTCTTGGACAATTACATGTAACTTAGTCAATGAATTAAGCCATCATCTAAGTGATCCTTTGTTCTCATTGATCATCTAGTTGTATTAGTGACCCTTATTGTGTATGTGTTTGTACATATGATTTTTATCGCATGACTCAATGATTTGTAGGATGGCATCATGATTCTACCCTTCCAAAGGTTGGAAAATTTGGTAGAAGTTTCTTCGGCATTGCATCATGGACTATTGGGCTTGACTTTGGAGATAATACCTTCTATTGATCGGATGGATTCTTGGTGAAGGAAATTCATTTTTCCTTGAATTATTGTCATGATTTGGTTCTCTCATCATAGTTACACATGTTTGCTTGATGATTATGAGATTCTTTCTTTGATGCTATAGTTTTCTACATGATGATCTCTCTTGGACGTAGGCCTAGTTTGAGGAAAGACCTATTTTTGGAAGAAGAGACATAATTTTGGAGCACGCACAACTGGCAAGAAAGCAACATGTAGAAAAAAAAGAAAAAACAACATGCAAGAGAAAAATCCACGTGCGAGGAGGTAGGTAAGCCTAACCATATTAGGGTTAGGGTTTTTGATAAGGATTGTAACGGCTATAATCCTGTAAAATAGTATAAATAAGAACCTAGGAGGTCTAGGTTAAGGTTGTTCAGTAGTTCAGTTAGTCAGGTCGATACTATTGAGAAGTGGAGAGACTGTTGATTGTAATAATGCGATAGAAGAGTCGAGTAAGGTATATTTTGACGGTTAGATCACAGGTTGAGGTGCCTGGTGTGATCTAGCCCGCCTCATAGAGATTCCTTAAACTCATCAAGATTGTATGGTTGAATATGTAATGCGCAAAGTCCCAGATCTTGCAGCAGACTAAATAAAAGAGCAGAGAAGCCAAATCTTTGTGGATGTAGCCCAGAAGGGGGTGAACCACGGTAAAACTGTTGTTCTGTGTGATGTTTCTTGAATGATTTACCTTCTATTAATGTTAGCTTATGAATGAATAATTAACTAGATGTATTAGAATGCATGCATGGGCCTAAAGTTGAATGAATCTTAGTAGTACTTGAATGAATAACAAGTTTAATGCATAAAAAAAACAAGAATACACTCCCACATCCCCACTCATTCTTAGACTACAAGCACTTGAACATTGCAGTCACCCATAGAACTATTTTGGGTGAGAGTGTGTTGTGTGCTCTACGCGCAACATGCCTGCTTTACCAAGAAGACCGATAGTTTTAGAGGATTTTGTTGGAAACCTGTTCAGATCTTAAACTGGTTCAGACCAAAAATTGAAAGGAAGACTTAACCGCCCGGGGAAGCATCAGAGTGAGTTTATGTTCTCATCAATGTTTTTTTTTTCTGTATCAAGGTGCAAATGGCCAAGAAAGCCTGTTGTTACACTTGTGCAAATATCATTACCCTTGGTCGCTTTAAAACAAGAAGCCACTTGTCCCTCAGGATTGTCAACACAACAATCAATCGTGGGATCGTATCCTTTCAAAATCTTTCCAGCACGAGGTTCTAGATGTATTTTCGACCTTGCATGTTCACCAGACAAAGATCGAAACTCAACTCGGCCACAAGACCATCTAGCTAACTCAGATCTGGTTGTAATGCAACAAACGGCTTGTTCATCATTGATTTCAATCATGTCTCGACTCGTGGGGTGGGAACTTCCTACCCTTTATACTTTGATCCTGGTCATGTTCTTCCAGGTCAGTGACAACGAACTTCACCACGGGGTCGAAGCTTATGAGTTCTCGGAAAAATCTTACGTATGGATCTGTTTTCACGGGCTATGATTCTGTGTGGTTGGGCCCTTGTTCATTCGCCAAGTGCAGATATTCATGATCTGCATCAACGTGATGAGAAACCTTATCTTCCAGGCTCGCATCAGCGACACTGAGGAGACAATCCCCCGCTTGTATTTTACGAGCTTTATGAAACAAATATAGTACCTGATCAGCCATCTATTCCCCTTTATCTATGTCATCATCATCATAAATGGGGCAACTCTACAGATAAGATCTGTGAGAATTCTGTTACAACTCTGATGATGGTTCTGAGCTAAGTGTAGCGTTATTGTGGTTGTCGATAGTTTTGCATTGCATAGAATCAGAGAAAACAGGACTTACCCTTTGAATTTCACGGGATCTTTCAAACTTTTCCTTCTCAATGACTGTCAAAGTATGCCCTTTATTCTCAGAAAAATAATCATGCACACTACCAGCATTCAGAGCTCTGTCAACATCTTCTTGTTCTGTATCAAGATGACAAGATCCCCTATTTTCGAGGTAAAAGGGTCGCAACTTTCTGTTTATTTTTCACAGGTTTCATAGAACAACTTTGCGACAGCACAACGATCATCCGTATCATACGCAAGATGCCCTTCGAAGTGCAGAAAATATGATCGACGGCTATTGTGTTTAAACTCAATACATCTTCATCAGCCTTACCTTCTGTAGAAAAATCAGATTACACTCTTTCGTGAATCTGTTCTAGTTTTAACTCACCATCCATGTCACTAGATAGACTATGATCATCTTCATTATATCTGCCAGCTGAGTGTTCTTCGTCCTTTCTATCAAGGTGGCCAATAATATTACATTCATGATGAGCATGGGCTTCAAAGGGGAGACATCCCTCTGCTTGTATTTCTTGGTTTGCCACACAATGGACCTGTTATCATCCCAATCATGATTATTACCCTCAATATGTAGCACACCATCTTGTTCAACTTCAACTTGCTCTTTGACTGTTGTGGGTCTGGTAATATCAATGAGTTGCTTGTATTCTACCCTATTTGTATCCACGCTTCGGGTATAACCCAATAAATGATCTGAATCTCAATTGTTCTCTTCAGTGGTAGCTTCATTATCAACAGAAGGAGAGCTGGAGTAATTATGGACTGCTTACATGCTATTAGGTGTGAGCTAATGCTGAGATTTGCATTTGAAACCAAAAACTGATCTTCTTTTGAATCTAGAACGTCTTCTTCGATGAGGAGGGTCAAAAGGAACTTCTTCTCCTCTTAGGGCTACCAAAATATACCAAAATATCTTGAAAAGTGTCTTCATATCTTTGAAATCTAGGGGCCCAATGCTTGAGGAAGACCTCCATGAAACCTGCAATAAAAGAGATTCCCCCCGGACTACAAGATCTAGCCCAGGCCCTTTGTTCCTCCTCAAGGGAGAATACAAACAGCCTCATCAACACATTCTTGTGCATAACATTGATTTTTGAAGTGTATGCCAAGAAATTTACAACATGGGAAATGGACAAAAGAGGATCACCATCAAATTTTGGAAGATCTTCTACCCATTCTACACAAAAATGGTTTGGGTACCCAATAATTTTCTTAGCATAAGATCATTATATTGCTTATGAAATTCCCATGGAGTCATTTTTTATTTCAACAATTCTTCAATATGAGAGAACACAATGCATCTTCATACCTTATCAATATAGAGAATTGTGGAGTTGTCAAGGTGAATCTTTAGTGCCTTCACAATGATGCTTGTTTCACCTTACAAGCACATAGTCTTCAAAGTATGCAAAGAACAAGGTCTTCATTCTTCCAATGGAGTTGCCAAGATGAGAATAGATCTTCAATGAGTACCCTCATCCAATGTTGTAGCTGATCTACAAATATATTTCGGTAAATGGATTTTATCCAAGGCAATGACACCAAAATGTTATCACACAAACCTGCACTTCTTAAGATAGAGTCCTAAATCACAAGCAAGGCTTTGGTGTAACTAAGAGGGGGCCACTATCACCTCACCAACCCTCTTCTACACTTTAGGTCGGCTATCCTCTGACTCAAGGTGGGCTTCCCTAGGATAGGATTGTTGATATTTTAGGCAATGAATTCAAAGGTGATATGAAGAGTAAATTCCAGAAAAACAGTTTTGAACTGGTTATGATTATAAAGTTGATGGAAGGACTAGAGACTATTGTCTTTTCATTGGGCATATGGGGTCAAATGAGGATCCTCTTTTATAAGTTACAAATGAAACTAAAATGATAGTTAGGGTTGACCATTTCAAACCCTAGAAAATCATCCCAGTTTCCCAACAAGTTTCTAGATGATCAAGGGGAAGATATCCCACTAGAAATCCTCCAATGGCTTTGAGAAAGGGACCTATCAAGAAGAGAGAAAGAGGGTGCACCACGAACACTAGAGAAATAACACCACACTTACAACCATTCCAAATAAAACACCACAAGGAATTGAGGAGACCACTTACGCATCAAATTGATTCACAAAAACATCGATCCATGACATCCATCCACCACAAAGCATCAAAAGAAAATTTTTCAAGAGAACGATTTAGTTAGCCATCCGTAACATAAAATAAATAGACAAAGAGTTTCCTCCAAAGTGTCTCCAAAATATTTTCAATTAATCCCTAGGGGATTTCTCCCCCAATCCAACCATGAGTATGTTAAGATTTTGGTATGGTCGTTTTACCATAGACAATGTTACACTATTGTCACCCAACCATAGGAACTTACATGTGCCACCCCCGAGCACAGTAACCTTTTCTTAAATAGATTATGTACACGAAGCAGGTCCTGTCAGATAAACCCTAGCCATAAATACTAACATTGTTGCAACAACACAATACCAAGAGAGTGTACCTTTACCAAGAGAAGCGCACAAGAGAGATACCATAAAGACTAAGAAAGGAGAGACTTCACCACTGTAGTTGTTGCATCACCTTCCTCAGACTTGCGCCTCCTTCTTCCCTTCACTGAGTTGTTGCAATTGGTGCTCCTTCTAGACTTGCGCCTTGATTGCAGAGTGAATGAGTGTGTGTCAACGAGGTATCCCCTTACCTCTTTATATACTAGTCTGTCCAAGTGAATTTTCATGTGGGTCCGACTTCTCTTTCTGGAGCCTTCTAATTCTTTATTATTATTCTCCTTGGGTTGACTTCTCTTCTAGGGTATTTCCACATCTGTTTAATGGTTCTCTTGCTTTCAAAATCTTCTTCTCTAAGAAAAAAGGTTGTCTTGGAGGTTAATACCTCCCGCAACTACCAAAACATCAACACTCCCTCTTATCTAGGGAGGTATTATCCATGATGTTCTTCATCTAGTAGTCTCAATTACATCTATACATGGCATGCACAAGACTACCACTAATCACATGGTCCTACAGACCAGTCTATAGGTAGTATCACCATAGCCACACATGCTACCCCATGATCTCATAGATCATGTCACAAGCATCATCATCATAGCCACGCAGGCTATCTGATGAGTCTATAAATCATTGTCATGCATCTAGGGCCTCATCATCATATGTAGTATCTCTCTAGTGGGAACAACCTCGTCGTCCTTTCGAAACTTATCGGTCTCGACATCCTTTCAGACCTTATGTCATTACAGGACTTCACGTAGCTCACACAGAACTAGGCATCTAGCTCACAACTGTCCAACTCACATAGAACCTGGACAACTAGCCCTGTGGCTAGCCCTTCTGGTTGGAACACCAAGCATCCAGTCCACAGTGACTAGGCATATAACCACAAGGATTAGGCGATATAATGCGCACACACTACCCATCTAGCCCAATGCTAGGACACCTCCAACCACACAGGTTGGCCCTTCAGCTTGAAAGTTGGGCATCTGCCAGCCCTGAAGGCTCAACATATTGTCGACCCTATGGGAGGTCATGCTGACTAGTTCCATAGATAGTAACGTGCCAATGAATGACTACCCACTGCTGCCACACTTTGCATTCTACTTCCCCTGGAATCACATCTGTAACTCATTACTCCCTCTTACGAGGGAAGTCCTTTTGGACCACGCCAAGGTTGTCCCTGAAATACTCAAATTTTATCTTTGACAAAGGATTGGTCAACACATCGATTATCTGCTCATTTGTGGCAACATAATGGAGCTTCATTTCTCCCTTTTGTACCATGTCTTGGATATAATGGTACTTTATCTCGATATAATTTGACTTGTCATGAAACACTGGGTTCTCTAACAACTTTATGCAACTCTGGTTGTCACAGAAGATACAAGTCACCTCCAACTCAAGATTAAACAACCTTGCAAGCAACTTCTGAAGCCACACAACTTCACAACTAGTTGAACATGCTGCTATATATTCTGGCTCGACTGTACAAAGTGTCACATGAGTCTGTTTCCTGCTGAGCCACGAGATCATAGTTGATCCCAAAATAAAACAACATCTGGGTGTACTCTTCGATCTACAACACTACCGGCCTAATTTGAATCAGCATGGCCTTGCAGTCTTATCTCACAATCTGAAACATATATGAGTCCATAGTCAATTGTACCTTTCAGGTACCTCAATATGTGTTTTGACGTGTTTTCTCACCATCAAGTGAACACATCTTTGTTCAACCATATACTGACTCAAAGTGTCCACTGCAAAACATATATTTGTCCTTCTCTTCGTCAAATACATCAACAAAATAATCATCTCTCTATACATGGTGGCATCCACTGTCTCTGAAGATGTATCACTCAATAACTTCAGATTTGTCACCATCGGTGTAGGCATGGATTTAAAATCCATCATTCTGAATCTATCTAGGATTTGTACAGTATATTTTCCTTAGTTAAGGAAAATCTCATCCGGTTTCTGCCATACCTCTAGACCTAAGAAATAATGCATCATACCCAGGTCTTTCATCTCGAACTCTATAGCAAGCTTCCTCTTACTCTTAGTGATGAGCTTCTTGTCTCCTACTAGAAATAGGTCATCCACATATAATAGTAATATCATTGGTCCACCATCCACAACCTCGTATTAAAGGTTGGAATATGCTTTACTCTTGGTAAAGCTAAAGCTCATCAGAAAACTGTCAATTCCCCCATACCATGCCCTGGGTGTTTGCTTCAATCCATACAAGTCTTTCTTCAACCTACACACATGTGTCTCAAAACATTATGGTTTCTCCATGTACACTTCCTCTTCTACTACACCATTCAAAAACGTCGTCTTCATGTCCATCTGGTGTACCTTCCATTTCATTACTACAACTATCGCAAGTATAGCTCTAATCGAAGTGTATCTTGCCACAAGAGAAAATGTATCCTCATAATCTATTCCTTCTTTCTAGGAGAAACCACGGGCCACAAACCTTGCCTTATATTTCTCGATATTTCCATCAGATGAATGCTTTGTCTTGTAGATCCATTTTGAACTCACCATTGTCTTCTCTTTTGGTCTCAGAATCACATCCCAAACATCATTCTTCATAATGAACTGGTACTCCTCAATCATGGCATCCTTCCATACTTTCTTCTCTGCATCCTCTTCATAATAGGTAGGCTCTGCTTCAATGATATCACTTAGCAATGCCATGTAGCTAGAATATGGTTGTAGTTTCTTACTTTCTCTGAAAGTTCCGTCTAGAGCACCATACTTCTCTGCATCCTGAATAATCTCCCGAGCCCAAGCTTCTCTTCTCTTATTTGTAATCATCTCTCGATGTGGATTTGCAGGTCCCTGTGGTTGTACCATATCACGACCTTCTGGAACATACTCTTCTGGTACAGTGTCATTGCATGTATCTGTATCTGCAACTCTAGGAGCTTCAGGCTCCTCATTATGGACCTCATTTGTATGAGTATGCCTCGATCTATTGAAGGTTGCATCCTCATTTAAGGTAACATATATGCTAGTCTCAATCTTCTTGTGACCAGGGATGTAGACTCTATATACCTTTGATGTCTCACTATATCCAAGAAATATATCCTTCTTTCCTGAAGGATCCAACTTCGATCTCTTATCCTTGGGAGCATGCAGATATACTGGACAACCAAATATTCTTAGGTGGTTGACCTCTGGATTTTCTTTGGCAAAAATTTCTTCTGGTGTCTTGTTCCCAAGTATACAGTGAGGACTTTTGTTATGCACATATACAACAATCCTAACTTCTTTTTCCCATAGATGCATCAATAAATCTTGGTCATGAATCATAGCCTTTACTGCTTCCATTATCGTCCAGTTCTTTCTTTCTTCCACACCATTCTGCTGAGAATTGTAGAGAGTAGTGAGCTCCCTCTTAATCCAAATTTCTCTGTAGAATGCTTTGATGTCATCAAATGTGAACTCTCTTCCATTATCTGACCTCAATATGTTTATCTTCTTTTCAGAAAGATTTTCTACAAGGGCTTTGAATTCCTTGAACTCGCTGAATAATTCGCCTTTTGTTTTCAAGAAATAAATCGAAGTTTCACGTGAAAAATCATCAATAAATGAAAAATAATATACATACCCTCTAAGTGAAGTGGTTGTCATTGATCCACACATGTCTGAGTGCACGATTTTCAAAACTCCTTTGGTTTATTGTCACTGCTTGGAAATTGACTCTTCATGTTATTTCCTTGTGCACATCCCTTGCATATTCCATCATGATTCACTTGAATATCTGGAAAACCTGTCACCATCTTGATCACGATCGATAATTATTTGTAATGTATGTGAGAAAGTATTCTATGCCATAGCTCACTCAAATTTATTGTATTGTGAACTAATGTTGAATTTGAGTGTCCTTTTAATTTGTATAGACGTCCTTCTTGAACACCAATCACAATAGCATCATCAATAGAATTTCCTCTTGACCACATAAGAACTTCACCATCAATGAAAGCAACTCTGAATCCTTTCTCATCCAATGCTGAGATATAAAGGAGATTCTTCTTCAAACCAAGTACATACAAAACATCTTTCATCTTCATAGGCTTTCCAAAATCCAACCTGTAGGAGGTTTCTCCTACCCATTTAATGGGATACTGATAGCCATCACCGAGCTTCACATTATGAGGTGAATCCTTCTAAACCAGACTTGAAATAGAATCTTTGTAACCAGTCATGTTCTTAGAGGCACCACTATCAATAAACAATGTTTCACTTCCACGAGTGACTATTCATGTAAGAGTTGATATCAATACATATTCTTCACTTGAATCTCTTCTTTTTCTTTATTCTGAATAGGTTCATCGTCTTCTGTGGCATGAGCATGATGTCTTTTATACTTTCCTTTTTTGATCTAATCTTTTATGTGAGGACAATTTCTAGCAATGTGTCCCATCTTCTGGCAGTTGTAGAACTTGCAACTTGAATAATCCTTTTGAGTCTTTTGTGACTTTTGTGACCTTTAAAACTTATTGTGAGAATGGACCTCTTTTTTTCTCTTTCCGTTTCTTGTATGTGATGCTAGTGCTTGATTTTCATCATCACCCAACTCTTCTTCTCTTGCTACCAATCTAGCTTCTTCTTGAGTGCAATCTGCCCATAGCCTGCTAAACTTTGTTAGTTTTCTTCTAGAATAGATTCCATGAATAGATGATTCCTGAGACTTTGGGGGACCATTCAATGTAGTCATTACTAGCTCAATTTCTTCATCTATGTCTGCAATGGCTTCAATTTGTTCTTTGATTTGAGATACCCTCCTGAAGTAGGATCGAATGGTTTTTAAATTCTGCGTCTTCACACTCTTGAGTTGTGTCCTCAATGTCATCTTCCGGTTAATATCCCTTCCTTCATATAATTGAGATAAAGCATCAAACATCTGCTTTGGAGTCTTCAATAATGAGACATGAGGGATCAAGTGATCTTTGATAGAATATGAAATAATCCTCTTTGCTTTAACCAGATTATTCTTGTGCTTTACTTTAGCCTCATCTCCCTCTAGATCTTGAAATTCTTCTTCAATGAAACCTTATAGGTCATTCTCTTATAGAATGATCATTACTCTATATTTCCATGCTCAGAAGTTATCAACACCCTCAAGCTTCTCATCAAGCTTAGTGATGGAAGTCATTCTACCATGGGATCTAGAAATATGACAAAAAATGAAACTTTGCATAAATGAATTTTGGACTCTCCAGTGAGTGCACTATGCCAAGGCAACCTCCTTTCTTCAAGGATATTCTCCAACTTATTCCTTTAAATTCCCAAATGTCTTGACCTAGGGTTTTATGAGGAAACCCTAATTTTCCAACTTTTGAATTTTGGAGATCTTTACCGGGGGAAAGATGCGCCCTCCTTAGATGACCTTCTTGGTGGATTTTGTAAGTTCTCAATGAGCTTGAAAATAGGGGAAAATGACGATCTTCCTTCTAGTGGTTAGCTTTTTATGAAGGAAACCAACTCTAAAACCATGTTAAAATTTTGGTATGCTTGTTTTACCATAGACAATGTTACACCATTGTCACCCAACCATAGGAACTTACACGTGCCAACCTCGAGCACAATAACCTTTTCTTAGATAGATTCTGAACACGAAGCAATTCATATCAGATAAACCCTAGCCATAAATACCAACACTGCAACAACAACATCACAAGACCAAGAGAGCGTACCTTTACTAAGAGAAGTGCACAAGAGAGATACCAGAAAGACTAAGCAAGGAGAGACTTCACCATTGCAGCTATTGTGTCACCTTTTTCAGACTTGCGCCTCCTTCTTCCATTAGATGAATTGTTGCAACTGATGCTCCTTCTAGACTTGAAATTTGATTGCAGAGAGAGTGAGTGTGTGTCAATGAGGTATCCCCTTACCTCTTTATATACTAGTCCGTCCAAGTGACTTTTCATGTGGGGCCGACTTCTCTTTCTGGAGCCTTCTAATTCTTTATTATTATTCTCCTTGGGCCAAATTATCTTCTAGGGTATTTCCACATATGTTTAATGGTTCTATTTCTTCCAGAATCTTCTTCTCTAAGCACAAAGTTTTTCCTGGAGTTTAATACCTCCCACAACTACTAAAACATCAACATAGTACAAATGAGGAAGGGAATCTCCTTTTATAGAATGATATTCACCATCATTTACAATAAAATATTATTATCTCATGTGGTATCCTTAGATCTAACCTATGGATATCCTTAGATATAGCTTATGGAGAAGTAAAGTAGACTTTACTAGTCTAAAATGCAATAAACATGGAGTGGTCAAGCCACATGTACAATGATCAAAGTGAAATGATCCCAAAAGGGAGGGACGTCCCCACTAAAGAAGGAAGAAAACATCCCTAAGGTGCAACATCTAGCCTCCAAAGGCTTCCAAGGGGTGAAACCTCCACAAATCATACAAGTAAAGACCCCCAATTCTCTTCCAAGGTGAATGTGTAGGTCTCTGATGAGAAAATATCCATAAAACATGAGTAAAGACCCTATAAAAGGGGGTGGCCCCTCGAAACCAACTCCAAATACATGTGTAAAGTCTTCAAGGTGTACCAATCCTCATCAAATGTGCAATGCAATACTACTAGGGTCCCTCCAATGTGGGTGCATGGTTCTCCAAGGTGGCAAGGGGTCAACAAACAATGCATATACCCCTCAAAAGTGGATGGCGTCCTCTAACTCAGCTCCAACAAGAAATGTGAGATGCCACCAATGTTGAATACTCCCCCTCAAATCATACCAACATCCTCCTAAAATTAGGGGTAATTCTAACAACCTCGCACATGCTAAATAGAAGCCCTCCCGCATGAATGGTGCATCCTCCAAGGTGGAAGTCCCATCTAAAGATGTTACACAAGCCTTAAAATGTGCCAATGAGGTGTGGAATACAAAATATAGAACATGG
Organism: Picea engelmannii; assembly: GCA_009831015.1. Lineage (NCBI taxonomy): Eukaryota > Viridiplantae > Streptophyta > Pinopsida > Pinales > Pinaceae > Picea > Picea engelmannii. The sequence goes on along the minus strand of ML801714.1, from coordinate 216,408 downwards.
CATGGCATGAGAAACCCTGTACATGAAGAAATAACCCCAAACTATTTTTTGAATACCTTGGGAGTTGTGAATTGACTCGAGATCTGTGAAAATGCCTTGGGAACTGTGAACTGCCTTGGAAACTGTGAAGATGTCCAAAACCCTGAATGAAGCCAATTCCATGCTCAAACCCTAGGGTGCTCCAATAGGTGGACTATAAATCATCAATTTTTTCATCATTGATCAACCAATGTGCCATCAAATCCTCTAGCTCATAAAAAATCCAATGAATGCCCCATTTATCTAAGGTTCCAAATGATGATAATCACAAAGGGTAGTGAATAAATTCAATAGGAGTACCCCTATGAAAAAATAAGGGATAACAAGACTTGTGTTTGTTCATATAGGAAGACTGGGTGTAATATTCCCAAGGACGAGCCCCAATTGTATATGAATTGTAACATGTTTTGTAGGCTGGTGAGCCAAGCAATTATAAGCTGATAGGCTTAAGTGTTTATGAGGTCGGTGAGCCTAGGTGTTAAAGGCTAGGAGCTTGTTGTGTACATGTAAATATTCATATTATTAATACAAAAGCATCGTTGCATGTAGACCGGCTATGAAGAAAGATTATGGGGGACTAAGCTCCACTAGGCTGGGTAAGGGAGAGGGGGCTGAGAGGATGAAAATAAGGACTAAGATTAAGAGTTTAAGTTCAAGAATGATTTATTATTATTCTAAATGTTGATAGAAGGATATGATTATATCCTAAGTTCCTTTGTGAAGAGGGAATGACTTCCAAATGGAAAGGAACGTTCTTCATGAGTGACATGTGTCAGCTCAGGCACATGCAGTTTTAAGGGGGAATTCTTGTTGTTTGAGGGGGGGACTCATGAAGGTTTGGGGGGAAACACAATTGGCTCTCACACTCTCAACATTCTCACCATTCTCTCACCAGTCGACCACCTTTATCCTGACAAGTTCACTCATGCACCAAGCAAGCATAAAACCAACCATTTCCGCCATTGTGGAACCCCTGGCCATCATGAACCTTGGTAACTCACGCGCAATGGTATTTTGTTGATCCGTCCTCTGCCTTACCGGAGTTCTATTGTTTCCTTCACCCTTTTCTATTTGTCTTAGGAGTTGGATAGAAGAAACAGGTTTTCAGGCATGTGGTTTGCAAAGGCGGGTTGTCATGCCCATAGATTGAAGAGGTAGGTTGTCAATCCTGTGAGAAACTCTCTCCAATTGAGAGAGTGTGTTGAGGGAGTGAATCCTCCTAGAGGGATTCCAATAACAACTACAGAGCTCTGTGAGGTTCTGTCCGACCTGTTTCTGAAGCCTCAGAAGGGAGGTGGAGCAGTAGATGAATTGTTTGACAATAAGGTGTATGCTCCTGGGGTGGGACAGGCATGTGGGGAATGAGATTCTGTGAGCAGTGGGTGTACGTGGCTCCTGAGAGAATCCTTCCTGTTGAACTGTGCTACATTCATGTTAGCCTTGCCATGCCTAGGAATCCCTTACCTGGTGGAGTTTAGTCCCAACTCAGGGGTGACCCACTACTGAGAGTGTAGTCTAAGGCTAGGAGGTTCGTGGAAGGTCTACACGCAGTTGGTGGTCTTCACAATCCAAATATAAGTATGATTTTTGTTTTTAATGATGTATGTTGTGCATGTTTGTGATTCTTACAATGTTATCATATGTTTTTGTTGGATGTATTATTTACGGTCAATTTCGCATGAGTTAGTATAGTAGTAGTATATTTTATTGCATTTTATTTCATTAGGAATGCATGTAATATATATGTATTCCGGGATGTGTTATAACCCTATAATTTATAGGATCAAATGGTGACTGAAATTTTTTATCCTTTTATTGTTTTGGTTTCCAAATGATTTTTCATTCTGCAAATAATTTGAGAAAAAAAAAATAAGAAAAGAAAAAGGAAAAGAAAAGAAAGAAAAAGAAAAAGAAAAGAAAGAAAAAAAATAAAAGAGGGCATAAAAGAAATTGGATAGAGCCCCATGCAATAACAGTGACTTGGTTCATACAGTTTAAACATGGCCAAGTCCTTTTAAATTGATGTTGATAGGAGTAGTGAATAAGCTTGGCTAAACTGTTAAATCTTAGCCAAGCAAATTAGGTTAGCTAGTAAATAAATTTGACCAAACTGCCTAATCTTGGTCAAATAACCCCAAGATAGAGTAATTTCTTAGTCCAACAGTTTAATCTGGGCTAAATGTCATAGGTAATTAGGTTAGAGCATAGGGTAGTTTGCTTTATCTCAATAAAACATGCATGATGATCGATGTTGAACCCTATCTTTGATGTTTGAAAGTTGAATGTCTAACCCCATGGTGATAAAAACAGGGAAAGCTTGGACAAACCCACTTAAAGCGCTTATCCTAAGTTTTCAAAGAAAAAATGAGTTTACACTCACAGATTAAAGACATCGCACAAATGAACGGTTGAAGTGATGGTGCTGAGATCTACGGTTGATAAGTTATTCTGGACCCCCCCCAGACCGTTCTACCTTTAACGGTAAGGGGAAAGTCCAGAATCACGTATAACAAAGGCACGCATCTGAATGGCCGAGGCATCGGCACCTAGATCCATGGTTGAGATTGAATTCCGGACCCCCCCAACCGTTTTGCTGTTAATGGTGGGGCGGGGGGGGTCCAGAATGTTGGTTAAACATCACGCTCAGATCTATGATCTAGCGGCAGGCGCACCGTTGGATGGCTGATGGTATTTTTCGAACCCCCCAACCGGTCTTCTTTTAATGATGGGGGGGGGGGTCCGGAATGTAGTGGTTTTCCGGCAGGCCTTTCTCTCTACGTGGCATGAATCCATTGGTCCAGACTCCCACCATGTACCACTCATCATTTTCTGACATACCCCGTCGCCCCATGACATCATTTTCCACTTTTTTTCCCTAAATATCACATCTCATAACTTCGTCAGTCCACTCCCCCCTGTTCACACGTTACAAGTCCCTTCATCATGGTAAATTCCCAATCAACACCCTCCACGTCACCCTGTCGTACTTGTCATTCATTGCTACCTGCCATCTCACGCTCTAAACGACTCGTTGGCCATTTATTACTGGTTAACTTATTCGTTAGCCTATTGATCTGTCTCCCATGCCCAACAGATATCCGTTTGCTCAAAAATACCCTTTTTCCTTCATTCTCCCACTGTTTACTTTGTCCATTGCACCAGAGAATTTTTCCCTGTCTCCTCTCCGTTTCAGTCAACCATCCAAAACCACAGTCATCCCCACTAACGTTTTTCTTGACTTGCAGGTATTTTCACAGTGATGGCGCAAAAATAAAAGAAATCAAAAGCCGAGGAAAATCATTTCCTCCCACCTCCTGTTGACATCGACAGGATCCATTTGGCCGACAAGGATCATTTAATCGCAGACACTGGGTGCGAATTTGACTTCACGGATTTGCAGTCATGGCTAAAAGATATTTTCTTAGATAAGAGCGATGAAATCGGGCTCTGGGATCCAACCTTCCTCCGTATATTTTCCCCTAAGTTCACCATTTCCCTGAATTTCCCCTCAAATGCCAGGCTCATTACATCCCCGACCAGAGAGACATAGTATCTTCATCAGGAGAAACTCTTTTCTTCATCACACTAGAGGCCATTGATCAGATGATTCATATACCCAGAACTGATCTCACCTCCCCTTTTAACCTTGAAGTCATCATGAAGTTGTACCATAAACTATCATTCCCTCAGAGAGCCCAGATTTTCAAGCTTTTCCTCCCTCAGGCTGCTCAGCTCCCCAAGAAAAATTCCCCGTACCCTTCCTCCCTGTTCTCAGAGAAGGGAAACCAAGTCATTTCGTCGCTCTGTGATCTGCTTGGTTATTTTTTCGACCAATGGGTGGATGAAACCATATTGGGTTTTCTGTCCATCTTCTCCACAGAAGAAAGACCCACCACACAGTTCGACTACAACACTTTCTTGGCGGACAGTATTCATGAGCAGTTCTTAAATTTCACCTCAGAAGGTATGTTCCAGCATTCCTCAATACTGGCCTACATGTTCACTTTCTTTCAAGCAAAGAGGTTCTCCTTTTCAATGCAAAAAATGGACAAGGATGGGAGGCCGCAGGCAGTAACAAATTGGACTTCACTACTCAGACAAAATTCAACAGAGTTCAGTTTCAAACAGTTTATCGAGTAGTTCTACCATCCTGTGGTGAGCATGCTCAGTGGCATACATGAACCAAGAATAAATGAGGAGATTCAGAGGATTTTACACCTCTCAGACCTTGCAAAAACTGGAGACTGGTATATTTACCAAAACCATACTGAGATCAAAGTATATGGATGCGAGTTGGCTCCATACAAATTTCCCAAGTATCTACCTGTGAGGATATTTGCCCAGGAATGTATAAGGCAAATGATTAAGTCAGATGACATACATTTTGTGTCTCTGAAAAAGAAACAACAACTTAGAATTAAAGGGTAAATAGCGTCGTTCATCTGTAATAGCCGAGGCGCCGGGGAGGAAGCTGACATATTTTTGAAAGAAATGAAGTTTCATGTTAGTTTCATATGGCACTATGATCCATGCGAGACAATTTCTGAGATGAGGGTTAAAAATAAAAGTGTTGCATATGTTCATACACCAAAACCTGAGATAGGAAAGTTGGCAAATCAAACAGAATGGGAGCCGAACACTCTGGTTGAGATAGAACAGTAGGACCCTTCAGTTATCATCTCATAGACTACTACACCATAGGTTCCCAAGGAGAAAAGACCCAGGAAGGATACTTCACCTTCCGTCTCCGAAGTCTCAGATGAAGATTTCCAATTACACACCAAAAGGCCAAAAACAAGTCATACACATGACACGGCTAGTGAAAATGGAATCCAATCCACTGCAACTATGAAATATGATCGGTCACTTCTTAGCACAAGTAGAAAGCAGATCATGTCTACGGTTTTGTCCAAGAAGCCCACGAATACTCCACTAGTCGACCAACCGAGTAAAGTAGGACCAAAGTTGAGTGTTTTTGAGAAGTATGACCTGATCAAAACGAAAAATCAAACACTGACCAACAGTACTTATGCTCAGTTTTGGAAACAAACATCAATGACACAACACATATTGTTATTTGCATTCGATACAGAGAAGGGTAGAATGCACATGGCGTTTCTGCAGGCACAGGTGCCAAACCCAAAAGTAATCACTGATTACAAAAGGGCAACATTCGAGTTTCATACTAAGGATGTGCATCATGCTGATCAAATGGACCTGCACAGGCAAACTAGTTAAATGGTTTTCTCCACGCTGGAAAATGCTTCTATTGCGACTTCTAAATTACAGGTATCTCTGAGCAATGTCCAAACACAACTGAAATTAGAAAAGATATAATCCTTTGCAAAAGATAACAAAATTAAGACATTGGAAGAATTGGTCCTCAAGATCGGGTATGACCCCTCGAATGTGAAAGCAGTCGAGGAGATGCTATAAAGAAAAATGCCAATATAGAATCTCTGAGGAAACAGTTGAAACTGCCACCAACAGAAGATGCACAGGCAAAGGACATAGCCGAGATAGAAGGTGAAAAGGATGAGATGCTCAAGTTGATCATGGAGAAGAATACACAGTTGAAAGAGATGGAAGCAGATTTTGAAAGGTTGGTGAAAGAGAAGGAACAATCAAATCCCATGGAAGTCATTCCATTGAATGACAGCTCTGGAGAAGACAGTAGAATTGGCAAAATCCATGGAAGAGATGAATTTTCAAGATATAGATATTAGCAGACTTAAAAAGGAGGTTGAGAACCTTCAGGAACTCAAGTCTTCTTACCAAACTAGCTACTCCAAGGAGAAACAAACATCAGACAAGCTCAAACATGAATTGTAACAGCTTCAAAATTAAACAGTGGTAGGCAAAACACTTGTTGAGGTCAAGGAAAGTGTCTGAATGGATATCACCAAGTCTGTAAATGAAATTTGGCCTATGGTACAAATCATGTTCGAGCAAAATGAACTAGTGCAAAGAAGCAAGGAGGCTATTGAGAAAATAAGAGAAGAACTGGGAGAGATGCCCACAGAAGCCACTGAGATCATTAAATTCCTGAATTCAAAAACCATAGAAGAGTTAGAGGATTTGAAAATTGAAGATAGGACAAAAACTATCCTCGAGGTTAAGAGGGTCCTGACCAAAAGAGGACTGATGCTACAGTTGGAGGAAAAAGTCCAGACTATGGACATAGGAGTGCAAAGATTTTTTAGCAAAATTGAAGCTCTGCAGAACAAAGGCCTCCCTGGCTTAAGGGTCATAAATGACAAGTTAATGACACTGTCTGATTATAAAAAGAAACTAGCCACTGTGGCTAAAGATAGTTCGAAATTATCGGGAATATAGGGCAGTATCACAGGCAAGGCGTTCTTAGAAGCTTTACAGTCAGACATCAGCATTCAGCACGAGATCCGATACATTTTCATCGTCAAGCCAACTTTTGCCAAGTATACAGAGATGGATGAAGTATACCGAAGACTACTCAAAGTCGTCGTTCCCGGTCACCTTTGATGGGAAGAGCTATGCAATTTGATCGAGTAAGAGCTGAGGTGTTCAAGCCCAGCCAGCAATCCAATTAGGCGAAGTCGTGCAGAGGACTCACCAATGGTTTACCCCAGAAATCAACATGAAGATTTCAACACATCATCAAACAATTCCTGAATTTTTGTATCTTGTTGAGTTAGTTAGCTAAATTTAGATCTGCCACGTCCTGATCTTTAATGACAGGTTCGTATGTAATTTTTGATTATAAATACTTCAAACTTTGAAGTACCAAGGGTTGATCTTTACACTTTGTAAGCCAAAAAGACTGTAATTTTTATCAAGAGATATTCCAGTAATACAAAGGGACGTTTCACAGGATTCTCGTGGGTTATTCATTAGTGATGTTTTCTTTTCTATGTTAAATTTTTTTCTCCCTTAGTTTTCATATTGTTTTCTAATCTAATCTTTTAAAAGTAGCGCATGTTGCAGGATTTATCTTTGTATACCTTGTTTCTGTCTTTGAAAGATCTAAATGTTTATCTTTCTAATATTATAGTGAATAAATTCTTAAATGCTTCTTTACTTTAATTGATATTCTCATCTTTTCGTCTATTCATCACTTTATTGCTAAAGAATCCAATGAATGCATTATCTTTCCCTATGAAAATAATCTTTTATTTTATGTTTATACCTCTATCTTTATAATACAGACCCCATAGCCCAACGGAGGCGTAAAAACCTTTTTCAGCCAACTTAACAAAAACAAAACAAACCATTCAATCTTATTTTGTTTAACTAGCCTAATATCTCAAAGTTAAAAAATAGCTAAATCATACAGAGAGATCCCTCTCTGAAGCTAGTAGGGCTAGATTTCAATTTCGAAGTGGTTGGATAAAGTTACCTCTTGTAAATTTCTTCTACTCTGACAACCTCTGGGAATTTACAGAGCATTAACATAGTGGCGACTCCACTGGGGAACTGAACAAACACTCAACCCCACGGTTTCTTTTTCCCTAGAAGAAAACTTTATTTTTGAACAAATTATACATCTGAGAAAGAAATAATGTTCATAGGTTGTTAAATGCTTGTGCATAGTAATTTCGGATTCATAAAAATAAAAATATATAAAAATTAAAAACAAAAAATATGTCTCTTTAAAGAGCTTATACTCGATCCCACCTAGACCCGGAACCTGTGATAGCAACTGATAATCCAGAACAGTTACTCAGAAAGAAGACCATTGAAGAAGGTTCAGGGAGTCATAGTCCCCTTCACATGTCCCCTTCTCTTCCAGAGGAACTTGTTTCCCTTCAAGATCTCGACTTTGACACCATTTTTGAACAAAGCCTGTTTAGAACGAAATCTGATAGCTTTGTGACTGAAATCGTTTTAGATCCAACCATCCTGCAACCCTGGACCCCTAAAATACTATCTCCCACTGCAAAATCTCAAACCGCTCACTCTGTACCAGTTAGTCCCTCATCCTCCTCATTTTCTGCCACCGCCCCACCTATCATTCAGGTTGTTGTCCCACCCCCTCCACCTATCATGGCGGCCAGATATGCTCCCTTGGTGTTGGATGCACCTTTACACGACATGCCCCAGGACTATCAAACAAGACTCCCACAGTTCGATGGTACAGGGCCCTTGAACGCACAACAACACGTTGATACAATGAATGACTATTTTGACTTGCAGGAAGTGGATGAAGATGACGTTCAAATGAGACTTTTTGCGCAAAGTCTGAATGGGGACATTAAGAAATAGTACAAAGGCTTATGTGCTTCTTCAGTGGTCGACCTTACAACATTTCAAAGAAGTTTTCTGGACAGATGGGAGGTAAAGAAAAACCCTCTCCAGATCTTGTCAAAATATGAAAACATCAGAAGAAATCAAGGAGAGACAGTACAAGACTACTGCACCCACTTCAACAATCTGTACAATGCGATTCCAGCCGATATTAAACCCCCACAAGGTTTGGCACTGATAAAATTTCCTGACGGTTTCGACGTTGATATGTCGTATCAATTAAGGGAAAGAAACTCCACCACCCCGGAGGACATGCAGAAAAGTGCAATAAGTGTAGAGGCCAACTTGTTGGCTAAAAGGGCATGGTAGAGGACAAAAATGAGAGTCACGATTAAAGAGGAACCTTCCACATCTTCTTTTGACGCCAAACTGGATTCCTTAGCTAGAGCAATGGAAAGGATGATGGAGAGACTTACTATAGCCGAAATAAATCCTCCTAGAGAAAACCAACCAACTCCACAAATTCAGAATCCTAACTTCAAAAAAAATCCTCCTCAAATCAGGCAGAGAGATCCTAGGGATCAAAGAGAATAGAGGGGTCCTGATCAACAAATCAGACCACCAATATAGGAAAATTATGCCGATGAAGGTGAAGAGGTAATTGAAGAATTAGAGGACACGCACATAAACCTCATGGGAATTCACGATAACGAAGCCATTTTCCTTACTCAGGAAGAGCAAGAAATTTTCCTTCTTTCTCAAACAGAGTTGAGTGAGGAAGCCAAAGAAACCGAATAGCAGGCATTTGAAAATGCCATTATGGAGGTACACAGGCAGTACAATCTGCGAAGTAAAAAGACAGATGAAAATTCCCCAAAAAAGATAACCGAAACGAAGAAAACAGTCAAAACCAAGAAATCTCCTGAGCCTTCTACCAAGAAGATCCCCGAGAAAGGTAACGCTGAAACTCCACCAAAAAGAAACCCTACCATTTTACAAAGATCAACGCAAACTGAGGTTTCATCAACCAACCGACCAAATACTTTTGCCCAAAAAACTATGGTGGAAAGATCAGAATTGTTGAACCAAAGCAGAGCACCTACTCCTTTCAGCCTCGAAGGGGAATTATCCAAAGTGAAAATTCCCATTCCCCTTTCTGAGTTGATGAGTAAGAACGCTTACCGATCGCAGGTGATCAAAGCGGTAAGCATTGAGCCTGATATAGGCACGAAGGCCTTAACCGTTGGATCGGCGAATCATTCAGACATGGTAAATCTTACTGATGATCAACCTGAACTCTTGTTTGGCCCTGAAGTTGATGGTCAGATTGACACTGGTGTTGTCGCTCCTTTTTACATCAGCCTTAATATACACGACCTAATTCTGCACAATGCTATGTTAGATTCGGGTGCTTCCCATAACCTGATGCCTAAAGAAATGATGCAAAAACTGGGACTCGAGGTCACCAGACCCTACAAGGATGTACACTCTTTTGACTCCAGCAAATTCAGATGTATTGGGTTGATCCAGGACTTATGTATAACCCTAGTTCAGATTCCAGCAAAAAGCATGGTCATGGATGTGGTAGTCACGAACATTCCCCCGAAATATGGTATGTTGTTGTCCAGGTCTTGGGGGGCCAAGTTGAAAGGCACTTTGCAGTTGGATATGTCATATGCCACCATCCCAGTATTCAGACAACAAAGAAGACTGTACAGAGAGACGTTGATGAAATATATGGTCAGCAGCCAGGAAAAGCCCCATAACTATCCCCTGTACTCTGCTCTTTCTGATTTAGATTCCTGCATCCTGTATAATGACGGCGATATGGGAGAACAAATCACTCAACTGGAAGAAGATACATTTGACCCGAACGAAGACCAAGAAATCACTGAGGAAAAAGGAAAGAAACTCGTAATAAGCGAAGAATTGCCAGCAGATTTCTGGAGCATGGACTTCGACGGAGCTATAAGAAAACAAGGAGCTGGAGTAGGGGTTTGGTTGCACAATCACAAATCCAGGTATTCATAAAACCATTTTACAAACTGAATTTTCAATGCACTAACAACATAGCCGAGTACGAAGCTTTGATGCTCGGCCTGAAACTACTAAAGAAGGGTGGTGCCAAACAAATCATGGTAAGAGGTGATTCTGAATTAATTATCAAACAAATTAAAGGTGAGTATGCAACAAAACATCCTAGGCTTAGAGCTTATAGAAATGTTGTTTTGGATGCCCTTCAATGTTTCACTAAAGTTGATTTGCAGGTGATGCCCAGGGGACAGAACATTTTAGCAGATGGTTTAGCTACGTCAGCAGCTACATGCAAGATACCTTTTTGTTCCACTCGCTCGTACACGGTGGAGGTATAGTGCAGACCGAATGTCCCGGACAACATCAGATACTGGCAGGTATTTGGGAACGATGACCAAATTGAAGATTTTCTACAATATAAAAATGATTTCGAGTGTACAAACATAAACTTAGAAAACGATGATGAAAATGTGAATAAATCTATTTTTGGAAATAATAGTGTAAATAAAATAGATTCAGAAGAATCAGGCGAAGATGAGATAGATTCTGATGTTTTGCATTTAAAGAGTAATGTTTTACCTAGGGGTTTAGTTCCGTTAGAAGACTTATTTGATTTTAATGATGTAGCTAAAAAACCTAAAATTGAAGCCAGTGGGAAAGAGGTTGAAGACTGCAACATAGGGACAGAAGAGAAACCCAAGATGGTAAAACTTTCCAAATCTTTACTCCCTGAGCAGAAACTCAAATACATTGAACTTTTCAAGGAATATGTGGACGTGTTTGCTTGGGGTTATGAAGACTTAAAATCTTATGACACAAGCATCATTCAACATAGGATCCCGATAAATGAAGATCAAAAACCTTTCAGATAGAAACTTAGGAGAATCAATCCCAAGTTACTTCCCCTGATAGAAAAAGAAATAAAAAAGATGTATGATGCTAAAATCATAGTTCCTTTACAATTTTCTAAATGGGTTTCAAATCTGGTCCCAACCCGAAAGAAAACTGGAGAAATCTGGCTTTACATTAATTTTCGAAACCTGAACAAGGTTTCCCTAAAGGACAACTACCCACTGCCAAAAATGGACCACATATTACAAAAAGTAGTTGGATCCAGCCGAATCTCCTTGCTGGATGGTTTCTCAGGCTATAACCAGGTTCTCGTTCACCCAGATGATAAAGAGAAAACAACTTTCATAACACCTTGGTGTACCTTCATGTACGTGAAGATGCCTTTCGGTTTGATGAACATTGGAGACACTTTACAAAGAGTGATGGACATCACTTTTGTGGAAGAACTTGGCAGATTTATTGTCATTTATCTGGATGACGTAACTGTTTATTCCCAGTCTGATGAAGAGCACTTGCGACATCTCCGACGAGTGTTTGAGAAATGCAGGAAATTTGGGATTTCTCTAAATCCTAAGAATATCCTTTTCGGATTAGAGGAAGGTAAACTGTTGGGGCACATAATCTCTAAGGATAGAATTAAGACAGATCCCAGCAGAATAGAAGCCATTCAGAAACTGGAACACCAAGGAATATCAAAGAGTTACAATCCTTCATTGGAAAAATAAACTTTCTGAGAAGATTCATACCTAACCTGGCTGAGCTTCTCAGGAACATCACCAACATGTTAAAAAAGGATACAAAAATAAAATGGGACATTGAATCCAAGTAGTCTTTTGAACAAGTTAAACACACACTCACACAGGCTCCAGTCTTGATCAGTCCTGACTTCACCAAGTATTTTTACCTTTTTTCTTTCACTTCTGAACATACCATTGCAGCAGTGTTACTACAGAAAAACAATGAAGGGTATGAACAACCCATAGCATTTTTCAGTAAATCTTTAAGAAATGTTGCTTTGAATTATAAAATAATGGAGAAACAAGATTTTGCCTTGGTAAAAGCCATAAAGGATTTTAGAGTATATATTCTCCATTCCCACACCATCGCATACGTTCTGAATGTAGTAGTGAAGGATATTTTAACCCGGGACAATCCAGATGGCAGAAGAGGAAAATGGATTGCTATCATTCTGGAGTATGACATAGAGATTAAGCCTACTAAACTGATTAAAGGTCAAGGTCTAGCAAAGTTAATGGCGGAATCCAATTTCCATGCTCTTGATATTAATTTCTTAGTTGCAGTAGATGAATAGGGAGAGCAGGCGACTCCAAGCATGAAAGAGGTATTTCTGAACTCTCCATGGTACGCAGACCTGATATTTGTTTTGCATAACTTACAAGCTCCCCCTGGTCTGACCAAAACTAAAGCTAGGTTTTTGAAATTGAAAGCACTAAAATTTTGCATTCTAGAAGGCAATCTTTATTGGAAGGATCCTGGAGGTATTTTGTTGAATTGTCTGTTAAAGGATGAAGCTGACAAAGTATTGCAGGATTTTCATGCAGGAGACTATGGTGGTCACCTGAGATGGAAGACCACAACTAATAAAATCCTCAGAGTTGGGTTCTATTGGGCTACACTATTTGTTGATTTGCATCAGAAGGTGACTTCGTGTCATAAATGTCAGGTGTTCGAGGGCAAAAAGAAGCTCCTCCCTTTTCCCCTGAAACCAATCTCTGTTGAAGCTCATTTCCAGCAATGGGGATTAGACTTTATCGGAGAAATACATCCTCCCTCTTCGGGCCAACACAGATGGTTTCTTACTGCTACAAACTATTTCACAAAATGGATCGAAGCTGTACCAAGCAGGCAAGCTACTGATTCTGTCATTATTAAATTTTTAGAAAATAATATCTTGTCGCATTTTGGGTGTCCAAGAAAATTTATAACTGACAATGCAACTGCTTTCTGATCCAAGAAGCTCATAATTTTTTGCAACCAATATCATATCGGTTTGGGACATTCCACAGCTTATTACCCTCAGGGAAATGGGCTGGCGGAGTCATCCAATAAAACCCTGGTGAACATTATTAATAAGACGTTGCAAGAAAACAAAAAGTCATGGCATAACAAGCTGGTTTTCACACTGTGGGCCGACAGACTGACCACCAAGAGGTCAATTGGTATGTCTCTGTATTAGTTGGTTTATGGCACTAAAGCAGTTTTTCCTACCTCCTTAGGGGTTCCTGTCATGAAACTACTGCAAGAGATGCAAGCCGAGTCGAACGATTCCCAAATAAGCATAAACCAGATGATCCACTTGCAACAGTCCAAAGAAGAAGTATACAACAAAACTCAGGTTGTCCAGGAGAGCATAAAAAAGATCTTTGATAAAAGAACTAAAGAAGATGACTTTGAGCTAGGTGACCTGGTTCTGAGATGGGATGCCCGAAATGAAGATAAGGGGAAGCATGGAAAATTCGACAGTCTATGGAAGGGACCTTACATAATTCATGCATTCAGAGGAAATAATGATTTCCTGCTCAACAACAGCAATGGGACCAATCTTCCAGGAGGACCTATGAATGGCAAAATGTTGAAGCACTACTCACCTCCTTAGTAGGGACCTTGAGTCACACATTTGCATTGTACAAATCAATTCATTTTTCTTACAATTTTTGAGTGAATAACTTTGATCAAATGGTTGAAGCCCACAGAGAAGGCCCTAAGCCACTGAACGTTGTCATCAAATTTTCAAAAATAAAACAAATCATACAACAAAGGCAACTATGGAGAAAAAATTTCAGAACATCAGAAAATAGGATTCTTGGCCCTTCACAAGGAGAGTACCATCCCCATGTGGAGCCACTATTATAACCCTATAATTTATAGGATCAACTGGTGACTGAAATTTTTTATCCTTTTATTGTTTTGGTTGCCAAATGTTTTTTCATTCTGCAAATAATTTGAGAAAAAAGAAAAAGAAAAGAAAGAAAAAGAATAAAAGAGGGCATAAAAGAAATTGGATAGAGCCCCATGCAATAACAGTGACTTGGTTCATACAGTTTAAACATGGCCAAGTCCTTTTAAATTGATGTTGATAGGAGTAGTGAATA
>ML801714.1:188002-201538 GCA_009831015.1 Picea engelmannii | reverse complement strand
GGGGGGGGGGGGGGTGTCCAGAATGGAGTGGTTTTCTAGTAGGCCCTTCTGTCTACGTGGAAGGAATCCATTGGTCCAGACTCCCACCACGTACTGCTCATCATTTTCTGGCATACCCCCCGTCGCCCCATGACATCATTTTCCACGTTTTTCCCCTAAAGATGACATCTCATAACTTCGTAAGTCCACTCCCCCCTGTTCACACGTTACAAGTCCCTTCATCATGGTAAATTCCCAATCAACACCCTCCACATCACCCTGTCATACTTGTCATTCGTTGCTACCTGCCATCTCACGCTCTAAAGGACCCATTGGCCATTTATTACTAGCTAACTTATTTGTTAGCCTCCTGATCTGTCTTCTGCGCCCAACAGGTATCTGTTTGCTCAAAACTACCCTTTTTCCTTCATTCTCCCACTGTTTACTTTGTCCATCGCACCAGAGAAATTTTCCTTATCTCCTCTCTGTTTCAGTCAACTTTCCAAAACCACATTCATCCCCACTAATGTTTTTCTTGACTTGTAGGTATTTTCACAGTGATGGTGCCAAAATCAAAGAAAGCAAAAGCCGAGGAAAATCCTTTCCTCCCGCCTCCTGTCGACCTCGATAGGATCCATTTGGATGACAAGGATCATTTAATCGCAGACACCAGGTGAAAATTTGACTTCGCGGATTTGCAGTCATGGCTAAAAGATATTTTCTTAGATAAGAGCGATTAAATTGGGCTCTGGGAATCCAACCTTCCTTTGTATATTTTCCCTCAAGTTCACCATTTCCCTGAATTTTCCCTCAAATGCCAGGCTCATTACATCCCCGACCAGAGATCCATAGTATATTCATCAGGAGAAACTCTTTTCTTCATCACACTAGAGGCCATTGATTAGATGATGCAGATACCCAGAACTGATCCCGCCTCCCCTTTTAACCTTGAAGTCATCACAGAGCTGTATCAGAAACTATCATTCCCTCAGAGAGCCCAGATTTTCGAGCTTTTCCTCCCTTAGGCTGCTCATCTCCCCAAGACAAATCCCCCATACCCTTCCTCCCTCAGAGAAGGGAAACCAAGTCATTTCGTCGCTCTATGCTCTGCTTGGTTATTTTTTCGACCAATGGGTGGATGAACCCATATTGGGTTTTCTGTCCATCTTCTCCACAGAAGAAAGACCCACCACGCAGTTCGACTACAACACTTTCCTGGCGGACAGTATTCATGAGCAGTTCTTAAATTTCACCTCAGAAGGTATGTTCCGATATTCCTCAATACTGGCCTACATGTTCACTTTCTTTCAAGTGGACAGGTTCTCCTTTTCAATGCAGAAAATGGACAAGGACGGGAGGCCACATGCGGTAACAGTTTGGACTTCACTACTCAGAAAAAAATCAACAGAGTCCATTTCAAACAATTTATCGAGCAGTTCTACCATCATGTGGTGAGCATGCTCAGTGGCAGACATGAACCAAGAATAAATGAGGAGATTTAGAGGATTTTACACCTCTCAGACCTTGCAAAAACTGGAGACTGGTATCTTTACCAAAACCACACCGGGATTAGAGTATATGGATGCGAGTTGGCTCCATACAAATTGCCCAAGTATCTACCCATGAGGATATTTTCACTGGACTATATAAGGCAAATGATTAACTCAGATGACATACATTTTGTGTCTCTAAAAAAGAAACAACAGCTTAGAATTAAAGGGCAAATAGTGTCTTTCATCTGTAATAGCCGAGGCGTCGAGGAGGAAGCAGACAGATTTTTGAAAGAAATGATGTTTCAGGTTAGTTTCATATGGCACTATGATCCATGCGAGACAATTTCTGAGATGAGGGTTAAAAATAAAAATGTTCCATATGTTCATACACCCAAACCTGAGATAGAAAAGTTCGCAAATCAAACAGAATGGGAGCCGAACACTCTGGTTGAGATAGAACAACGGGACCCTTCGGTTATCATCTCACAGACTAATACACCACAGGTTCCTAAGGAGAAAAGACCCGGGAAGGATACTTCAACTTCCGTCTTTGAAGTCTCGGCTGAAGATATCCAATTACACACCAAAAGGCCAAAAACCAGTCATACACCTGACACGGCTAGTGAAAAGGGAATCCAATCCACTGCAACTATGAAAGATGATCGGTCACTTCTTAGCACAAGCAACAATCAGATCATGTCTACAATTTTTTCCAAGAAGCCCACAAATACTCCACTAGTCGACCAACCGAGTAAAGTAGGACCAAAGTTGAGTTTTTTTGAGAAGTATGACCTGATCAAAAAGAAAAATCAGACACTGATCAACAATACTTATGCTCAGTTTTGGAAACAGACATCAACGACACAACACAGATTGTTATATGCATTCGATATAGAGAAGGGTAGAATGCACATGGCGTTTCTGCAGGCACAAGTGCTAGACCCGAAAGTAATCACTGATTACAAAAGGGCAACATTTGAGTTTCATATTGAGGATGTGCATCCTGCTGATCAAATGGACCTGCATAGGAAAACTGGGGAAATAGTTTTCTCGACGTTGGCAAATGCTTCTACTGCGGCTGCTAAATTACAAGTATCTCTGAGAAATGTCCAGACACAGTTGAAATTAGAAAAGATATCATTCTTTGCAAAAGATAACATAATTAAGACGTTGGAAGAATTGGTCCTCAAAATCGGATATGACCCCTCGAATGTGAAAGGAGTCGAGGAGATGCTTAAAAAGAAAAATGACGATATAGCATCTCTGAGGAAACAGTTGAAACTACCACCAATGGAAGATGCATAGACAAAGGAGATAGCCGACATAGAAGGTGAAAAGGATGAGATGCTCAAGTTGATCATGAAGCAGAATGCACACTTGAAAGAGATGGAAGTAGAACTAGAAAGGTTAGTGAAAGAGAAGGAACAATCAAAGCCCATGGAATTCATTCCATTGAGCATAGTTCCACTCACAGGAGTAAGCACAACATTTGCAACAGAAATTCCCTAAGCAACTCCACTCACAGCTCTGGAGAAGACAGTAGAACTGGAAAAATCTATGGAAGAGACAGAGATTAGCAGACTTAAAAAGGAGGTTGAGAACCTTTAGGAACTCAAGTCTTCTTACCAAAATAGCTACTCCAAGGAGAAACAAGCATCAAACAAGCTCAAACAGGAATTTCAACAGCTTCAAAAGCAAATAGTGGCAAGCAAAACACTTGTTGAGGTCAAGGAAAGTGTCCAGATGGATATAACCAAGTCCGTAAATCAAATTTGGCCTATGGTACAAATCATGTTTGAGCAAAATGAACTAGTGCAAAGAAGCAAGGAGGCTATTGAGAAAATAAGAGAAGAACTGGGAGAGATGCCCACAGAAGCCACTGAGATCATTAAATTCCTGAATTCAAAACCTAGAGAAGAGTTAGAGGATTTGAAAATTGAAGATAGCACATAAAATTTCCTTGAGGTCAAGAGGGTCCTGACCAAAAGAGGATTGATGCTACAACTAGAGGAAAAAGTCCAGACTATGGACATAGGAGTACAAAGATTTTTCAGCAAAATTGAAGCTCCCAGAACAAAGGCCTCCCTGGCTTAAGGGTCATAAATGACAAGTTAATGACACTGTCTGATTATAAAAAGAAACTAGCCACCGTGGCTAAAGATAGTTCAAAATTCTCGGGAATACAAGGTAGTATCACAGGCAAGGTGTTCTTAGAATCTTTATAGTCAGACATCAGCATTCAGTACGAGATACAGTACATTTTCATCGTCAAGCCAACTTTTGCCAAGTATACAGAGATGGATGAAGTATACCGAAGACTACTCAAAGTCGTCTTTCCCAGTCACCTTCGATGGGAAGAGCTATGCAATTTGATCGAGTAAGAGCTAAGTTGTTCAAGCCCAGTCAGCAATCCAATCAGGTGAAGTCGTGCAGAGGACTCACTAATGGTTTACCCCAGAAATCAGCATGAAGATTTCAACACATCATCAAACAGTTCCTGAATTTTTGTATCTTGTTGAGTTAGTTAGCTAAATTTAGAACTGCCACGTCTTGATCTTTAATGACAGGATCGTATGTAATTTTTGATTATAAATACTTCAAACTTTGAAGTACCGAGGGTTGATCTTTATGCCCTGTAAGCCAGAAAGACTGTAATTTTTATCAAGAGATCTTCCAGTAATACAAAGGGATGTTTCACAGGATTCTCGTGTGTTATTCATTGGTGATGTTTTCTTTTCTATGTTAAATGTTTTTCTCCCTCAGTTTTCATATTGTTTTCTAATCTAATCTTTTAAAAGTAGCGCATGTTGCAGGATTTATCTTTGTATACCCTGTTTTCTTCTTTGAAAGATCTAAATGTATATCTTTCTGATATTACAGTGAATAAATTCTTAAATGCTTCTTTACTTTAATTGATATTCTCATCTTTTCAGCTATTCATCACTTTATTGCTAAAGAATCCAATGAATGCATTATCTTTCCCTATGAAAAGAATCTTTTATTTTCTGTTTAAACCTCTATCTTTATAATACAGACCCCATAGCCCAACGGAGGCATAAAAACCTTTTTCAGCCATCTTAACAAAAACAAAACAAACCATTCAATCTTATTTTGTTTAACTAGCCTAACATCTCAAAGTTAAAACATAGCTAAATCATACAGAGAGATCCCTCTCTGAAGCTAGTAGGGCTAGATTCCAGTTTCGAAGTGGTTGGATAAAGTTACCTCTTGTAAATTTCTTCTACTCTGACAACCTCTAGGAATTTACAGAGCATTAACAGGATGAACAATTAACCTGCTATTAGAGCTTAGCATTTTGTTGGTGGTGTTACATGGCCCGACCATGGGTGGTCGGGTCTGCCACAAATTGGTATCAGAGTTAAGAGAGATGTCCAAGAAGTGACGTTGCCTGACCTGGTGGTGGATGGGGACGTTAAAAATTGGTATCAGAGCCATGGTTTCAACACTGACCCTGGATGGACCATGTTATTGGAAGATGAAGCAAAATTTTCAAAAAAGAATTGTTGTCGAAATGGACAAAATTGAAGTTCAGAGCCCAGTTTTCGACACTGAGCCTGAATTAAGCTGTATAAGTGGTTATGGAATCAAAATCTCAGAGAAAATTGTTGTTGTGAAGTTCAAAATTTGAATTCGGAGCATTCCAAAGTGCCAAGATAACACCTTGGTCGTGTTTGGAAGCTCATGAGGTATAGCGGTTCAAGTAAGATAACATAGAAAAGAGACTGCAGTAACCGGGGGTTTGGAACCGCAAGGCTGGAAGTTGAGTCATCAGATCGAGTGAAGATTAAATCACGAACATCAGATCTCATTGAGGGGAGATCGACGACGGGGAACCATTGCGGAAATTGTAGGAGAAATTAAAATGTGAACAATTTGAGACTCTGCAATCCATCAGGATCGTTGATCTTGCTAGATCAACAGATCAACGGTGGATATCGATACCACTACAAATGAGCATCTTTGCATTGCGGAGACCAGAAAGGAAATTAAAGCATGAGCAAGTTGAGTTCCCGTAATCACTCCTGGACGTTGATCTTCATGGTTTATTAAAACACGACTGTCGATCTTGCAAAGTGAGATAAGCGCCCAAATGTTAAGCCGAGGTCACAACTCTCGGTCACGTGTAGAGAAGACAGAGAGAACTTTGTGTGTTTCATGTCCGTCGATCCAAGAAAGGAACACATGTTGACAAGTTATCCTATTTAGGAATATGGAGTTCGGGAGAAATGGAGTGTGTTGATGCGCAAACTCCCGAAGTCCCGAAGTCTGGATTTAATCCAGACCATTCGTCGCAAGAGATGCGTGTCAGAAGATCAGCTTGTTCAGGAGTTCGGTGTTTGGGAGAAATGGGGTATGCTAAGGTGAAACCTCTCGAAGTCCCGGAGTGACGTGGCCTGTTGATGTCACTAGGGATGACGTGGACACATGGAATGTGTTCCACATGTCAGTGAGTTAAGAACCTTGGTAAGATGGAAATATAGTCAGGATGTGTCATATGTCACCCACCTAATTGGACCACATGTCAGCTTCATGTGTCCTGCCGAGTGACACTCTTGGTGGTGGCACAAGGTAGTTAAGCGTGACGAAGAAGTTAGTTGGATCGAGACCACATTAACTTTGGTCACAATCTATCAAGATTGAGGGTCGGTAAGCATTATGGAGATCCAAGTTGCGCGACAGATAATTCTACAAGGCGGTCCCGCAATCCAAACCATGGTTTCCCAGAAGGGGTACGTGTCAGCGTGGGGACAATTGTGGAACGATCAATGGGTTACTCCAAAACTCTCAACCCATGTCCCCGCAATTGGAAAAGTATAAATTTTGATGTGATGTTTTCGGCATTTATTAGTTCGAGCACAAAAACCATGGGCCCCTGGGGACGTGTGGTGCCAGATCGTGAAGTCCAGAGACTGGACACTCCTCGTGATGGAATGGGAGGAAGAAACCCCCAAAGTTCCATTACACTGAAGCAAAGTGATGTGATGACGTCACCAGAGTGACGTGGAAGTATGCAAAGACTCACAGTTCGGGCGTTATTGGTTGTGCAATGGTGGAATCATCCGAAGTTCCGAATCCCTAACACTCTGAAGTCTCGAAACCCCAAAGCATGGAGTTCCATAGCGAGTATCAACTGTTGGATTCTAGGAAATGTGGAATTTTGATCCACCCTACTTCGTGAGTTCGCCAATCCGACACTTGGAGAGATTTGTTGTGATGAGCTTTGAAATCTGTCGAAGCCCAGAGCCCGAAGTTTCAAAGCTCCGGATAAGCGTCCAAATCATAAGTGTTGGGTCATGACCGTGGTGACATGTGAACCAAGGGCTGAAGAAAAGGGGCTAGCGCTCGAAATTTGTGGCAAAACAGAACTGGGCTTAGAAATTGAAGCCGAGGGGTTCTTGACCGACCAAGACCTGTAGAAGATGGAATCTGATATTGTTTTGTTGAATCATATTGGTTTATTCTGGAAAATTATTAAAGTTTGATAGCCTGACAAAATTAAGGTTGACTTCACATTTTGCAGAGATAACGATTGTCATAACCAAACCGAATTGTCGCTTAGTGCATAGAAATGGGGATGGCACATGGTGCTTACAGTTCGTAAAATGAAATTAGAGGAATGGATGTCCATATAGGAGTTGAAGGATCAAAATCCAATGGGCATGAAGAAGAGATAGATAAGGAATAAAAAATGATGAAAATCATTGAAACGTTACAAAAATATGTCCAGACTCACCTAGTAGATAACAAAAAGCTCATGAAATCCAAGGAAAAACAGAGAGAATTCAACATAAAGTTGATGCAGATCCTAGAAAGAATATAAAAGAAATTGGATAAGGAGAGTGACTCTAGTAAATCAGGAAGTCATCGGTTCCCTGAGGAGAAGAGAAAATCAAGGAGTGTTGGTAGACACCATCATCACTCCCAAGGACACTCGAAGAGGAGGGCACACAGTATTTTAATTCCATCTCCTACCAGAAAGCATAGGAGATATAGAGTGGATGAACTGAAGAATGAAATGAACAAGATTAAACCTCCTATGTTTTATGGAGAGCATCAGAAGGAGGAAGATGCTGAGACATGGCTTCTTGGCATGAGGAATTATTTCCAACTGCAGAATTAATCCTCTCATGCATAAGGGAGAATTGCAATGTATCAAATGAAAGGAAAGGCATCCATGTGGTCGGACCAACTTGTGCAAGTAAAACATATCAAAGAGAAGAATGTTACCTGGATGGAATTCAAGAAACACTTTGAAAAAAAATACTTAACTAAGAGATACTATGACAGAAAGATTAAAGATTTCTTTGAACTCAAATTGGGCAGCATGACTATAGATGAATATGAAAGAAGATTCCTAGAGTTGTTGAAGTATGTCCCTTTCATCAAAGATGAGACTGTCAAAATCCAAAGATATTTGAGTGGAATGCCAACTTTCCTTAGTGACAAGATCCGATATGATGATCCTAAAACTATGGAAGAAACCATAAGGAGAGTGAAATTCTTATATGATCAGTATAAAGGAAAGCCTACTTTCCAAAGAGCTTGGGAATACAAGAAGAAGTTTAAGAAGGAACAGAGGCAGAAGGGGAACAAGACACCCTTTTTCAGGAATAATCCTCAAAGACAACCAGTGTTTAGAGAACCCAATATGGATGAAGTAGGTGGGAAAAGGCCAAGACAACCACCTATGCAGTATTGGGGTTGTAAAGGGGATCACAAGTTTAGAGATTGCCCTCACATAAGTGACAAAGTGAAAGTTTTCCATAATGTTCAGCAAGTAGAAATAGCGGAGGACATGGGCAATATAATACCAAGGATCTATGCAGCCCTGGACAACAAGCAAGCTGAGTTTCAATCACACATGATTGAAGTTGAAGGTATGATCAATAACCATGCCTTTACTATTTTGATTGATTCAGGGGCTAGTCATAGTTATATAGATCCAAAGGTAGTGGAAAGGTTTCAATTTCCAAGGAGAAAGCATGTGAAATCTTGGTTGGTACAGCTGGCTATAGGAGCCAAGAAAAGGTTGTTGAGTTGGTTAAATCATGTCTGGTGGGCATGAATGGACTGAGTACCAAGGCATATTTGGACATCTTGCCTTTGGGATCATATGATTGCCTGATTGGTATGGATTGGTTGGAACAACACCATGCCATCTTAGACTGTCGTAACAAGGCATTCACTTGCCTAGATGGGGAAGGAAATCGGAAAACAGTCTAAGGAATTCCCAGGGAAATTACTATCAAATAAATTTCAGCATTGCAGCTGAAGAAATGCTACAGGAAAGGCTGTAAAATATTTGCAACTCATATGGAGGAAGCATCTAAGGATAAGGTACCAATTCTGGAGGACCATGCAATCCTAGAAGATTTTGAAGATGTGTTCAAGGAGGTACCAAGACTACCTCCAAAGAGAGATATTGATTTCTCTATAAATTTGACACCTAGAGCAGCCCCAGTGTCAAAGACTCCCTACAGAATGAGTACACCAGAGCTGAAGGAACTACAAATGTAGCTTGAAGAGATTCTGAAGAAGGGGTATATACACCCAAGTGTATCACCTTGGGGTTCCCCAGTCTTGTTTGTGAATAAGAAATATGGGACATTGAGATTGTTCATCAACTTCAGATAGTTGAATAAAGTAACTATAAAGAACAAGTATCCTCTACCAAGGATTGATGATCTCTTTGATCAATTGAAGGATGCAATGATATTTTCAAAGATAGATCTCAGGTCAAGATATCATCAAGTAAGGATTAAAGAGTAATATATCAGAAAGACCGCCTTCAGGACAAGGTATGGTCATTATGAGTTCACAGTGGTGCCATTTGGGTTGTCAAATGCACCAACTGTTTTTATGTGCTTAATGAATTGTGTTTTCCAGGAATATTTAGACAAGTTTGTCAGTGTCGTTTTGGATGACATCCTTGGATATTCCAAGTCAGAGTAAGAGCATGAGCATCATTTGAGGATGGTGTTGCAAGTGCTAAGGGAGCATCAGTTGTATGTCAAATTGAGCAAGTGCTCATTTTATCAAAACATAATTCACTATTTGGGGCATATCATATCTGAATAAGGGATAACAGTGGACCCTAAAAAGATTGAGTCCATTAAAAGGTGGACAAAACCTAAGAATGTGACGTAAGTTAGATCCTTCATGGGTCTAGCTGGTTACTACAGAAGGTTCATTGCAGGGTTCTCGAGAATATCTCACCCCATCACTTCCTTGCAAAGGAAGGGGAAGAAATTTCATTGGACAAAAGAATGCCAAAAGAGTTTCCATCAATTGAAGCAACTGTTCACCAGTGCTCCAATTCTGAAGATCGCAGATCCAAATGAAGACTTCATTGTATGCACAAATGCATGTAAAGAAGGATTGGGTGGAGTCCTCAGTCAAAATGGGTTTGTTGTATGTTATGAATCAAGGAAGTCGAAAGATCATGAAAGGCTCTATGCCACCCATGATTTGGAATTGGCAGCCATAGTGCATGCTTTGAAGAAGTGGAGGCACTACCTCATGGGAAAGAGGTTTGAGATAAGGACATACCATAATGGTCTGAAATATTTGTTTGATCAACCTACTTTGAATGCTAGGCATATTAGATGGTTGGAATTCCTCTATGAGTATGACTTTGATATCAAACACATCAAAGGAAAGGATAACAAAGTGGCTGATGCACTCAGTAGGAAAGTGCATGAACTACATGCTACAACCATTATCATGTATCAAACAGATCTTAAGGGAAGAATTTTTGAATCTGCAAATTTGGATTTGAAGTACATGGAATTAGTAACAAAATTGCAACAAGGTAAAATGCAGCGGAAGGTTGAGGATTATCAATTGGGAATTGATGGAATCCTTCGGTACAGAAACATAGTCTATGTACCCAATTCTCTGAAATTGAGGAGTGCGGTTTTAAAAGAGATGCATAATGTGCCTTATGCAGGACACCCAGGATATCAAAAAACAGTTTCAACAATCAAGAGCCAATATTATTGGCCAGGCATGAAGAAGGAAATTGTGGAATACATAGCTAAATGCTTAGAATGTCAAAGACTCAAGGCTAAGCATAGACACCCAGCTGGATTACTGCAGCCATTACCAATTCCTGAGTGGAAGTGGGAAGTGGTGACAATGGATTTCATCACATGATTACCCATAACAAACAAGCAATATGATTCCATCATGGTGGTGGTGGATAAGCTTACTAAAGCTGTCCATTTTATTCCATTGAAAACTACTCACAAGGAAGCTAATGTTGTTGATATCTATATGAGGGAAGTAGCATGATTGCATGGCATACCCAAGAAAATTGTGTCTGAAAGAGACCCGAAATTTACCTCAAAGTTTTGGAGAGGGTTATTCAAGGGGTTCAGAATGAACCTAAACTTCAGCACAACCTATCATCCTGAGTTTGATGGGCAAACAGAAAGGGTGAACCAAGTGATAGAAGACATGCTAAGGATGTATGTGATGGAAAAACCATCTAAATGGGAGGATTATCTACACTTGGTAGAAATTGCTTACAACAATGGGTATCAAGCATCACTGAAGATGAGCCTGTTTGAAGAAATGTATGGCAGAAAATGAAACACACCAATAAGTTGGGACAACCCAGCTGATAGAGCAATAATTGAGCTAGAGTTGCTCAAGGAAATGGAAGAGAAAATACTGAAGATCAAGTAGAATTTGAAGGATTCCCAAGATAGGCATAAAAGTTATGTTGATAAGAATAGAACCCATAGGGAGTTTAAAGTGGGTGACCATGTTTTCTTGAAAGTAAAAGCCAACATAAGTTCCCTGAAGCTGGGAAATTGTTCCAAGTTGGCAACCAAATATTGTTGACCATTTGAAATCATAGAAAGGATTGGACCAGTTTCTTATATGCTTGCATTTCCTTCATCCATGGTTGTTCATAATACATTTCATGTTTCATTTCTCAAGAAGTATATACCCAATCATAATCATGTGATGGATTGGAATGTGATTCAAGTGGAGCAAGAAGGCGCCTTACAAGTGCATCCAGTGCGCATATTGGACCGGAAGGGCAAGCAACTTCAGAATCGAGCCATAGGGCTTGTAATGGTCCTGTGGACCTGGTATGGTCCTGAGGACACGACATGGGAGCATGAGGATGTTATGCAGGCATAATACCCACATCTTTTTGAAGATTTTGAAAATCTTGTTGATGATGTGTAAAGAAGTTGCGCTGAGGAGAGTGCAAAAATAAGGGGAGGGGATTGTAATATCCCCGAGGATGAGCCTCAGTTGTATTTATGAATTGTAACATGTTTTGTAGGCTTGTGAGCCAAGCAATTATAAGCTGATAGGATTAAGTGTTTATGAGGTCGGTGAGCCTAGGTGTTAAAGGCCATGAGCTTGTTTTGTACATGTAAGTATTCATATTATTAATATAAAAACATTGTTGCGTGTAGACCGACCATGAAGAAAGAGTATGGGGGACTAAGCTCCACTAGGATGGGTAAGGGAAAGGGGGCTGAGAGGCTCTAAATAAGGAATGAGCTTAAG
This sequence comes from Picea engelmannii, assembly GCA_009831015.1. Taxonomy (NCBI): domain Eukaryota; kingdom Viridiplantae; phylum Streptophyta; class Pinopsida; order Pinales; family Pinaceae; genus Picea; species Picea engelmannii. The sequence goes on along the minus strand of ML801714.1, from coordinate 189,512 downwards.
AGCTTAAGTTCAAGAATAATTTATTATTATTCTAAATTTTGATAGAAGGATATGATTATATCTTAAGTTCCTTTGGGAAGAGGGAATGACTTCCAAATGGAAAGGAACGTGCTTCATGAGCGACATGTGTTAGCTCAGGGACATGCAATTTTAAGGGGGAATTATTGTTGTTTGAGGGGGGGACTCATGAAGGTTTGGGGGGACACACAGTTAGCTCTCACACTCTCACCATTCTCGCCATTCTCTGACCAGTCGACCACATTTATCCTGACAAGTTCACTCATGCACCGAGAAAGAACGCAACCAACCATTTTCTCCATTGTTGAACCCGTGACCATCGTGAACCTCGGTAACTTGCGTGCACTAGTATTTTTCTTAGTCATCCTCTGCCTTACCAGTGTTTTGTTGATACCTTCTCCCTTGATTGTTTGTCTTAGGATCTGGATAGAAGAAACATGTTGCTAGGCCTATGGTTTGCAAAGGTGGGTTGTCATGCCCGTAGATTGAAGAGGCAGGTTTTCAGGCCTATGAGCAACTCTCTCCAGGTGAGAGAGTGTGATGAGGGAGTGAATTCTCCTGGAGGGAGTCCAGTAACATCTACATAGCTCTGAGAGTTCCTATCCGGCCTGTTTTTGAATCCCCGGAAAGGAGGTGGAGCATCCGATGAACTGTGTGACAGTGAAGGTGTATACTCCTGGGGTGGGACAAGCATGTGGGGAATGAGATTCTGTGAGCAGTGGGCGTAAGTGGCTCCTGAGAGAATCCTTCATGATGAACTATACGACATTCTTGTTAGCCTTGCCAAGCCTAGGAATCCCTTGCCCGATGGAGTTTCGTCCCAGCTCGAGGGTGACCCACTGCTGAGAGTGATGAGTAGTGTGGTCTAAGGCTGGGAGGTTCGTGGAAGGTCTGCACGTAGTCGATGTTCTTCACAATCCAAAGATAAGTATCAATTATCTGTTTAATGATGTATGTTGTTCATGTTTGTGATTCATACAATGTTATGATGTGTTTTCGTTGCATGTATGATTTACAGTCAATTTCACATGAGTTAGTATAGTAGTAGTATATTTTATTTCCTTTTATTTCATTAGGATTGCATGTAATATATATGTACTCCAAGATGAACAATTAACCTACTATCAGAGCTTAGCAGTCTGTTGGTGGTGTTACATGGACCGACCATGGGTGGCTAGGTCTGCCACAAATTGGTATCAGAGCTAAGAGAGATGTCCAAGAAGTGGCGTTGCCCAACCTGGTGGTGGTTGGGGACGTTACATTGGAAGTTCCCAATAGGTTAATAGTTCAAATGTTTTGTAGGAGAGGGGTATGTTTGTTGATAACTATAATAGATCACTAGAAGTGGATATTATTGTTAGGATATTTAGACACTTAGGAGTTAGTTAAGATCTACTTGGTCTAATATGTCGTTAGGTAAAAGTGTGTTTCTTTAGTATGCATTAGTATGCATTTGTAGTTAGGAAATCCGACGGTCACGATATGTTCCCGA
>ML801714.1:101167-182496 GCA_009831015.1 Picea engelmannii | reverse complement strand
CGCGTTGGCTGGGGCCGTGGATGTTTCCCCGTAGGGGTTTTACCACGTGAAAACATCGGTGTGTTGATCTTTGATCTGGTTATGTGAGTGGTTACTGAAGGTGTTCATCCTCTGTTGGAATACCTGTGTTGTCGAACAATTATTACTAAAGTGAAACTAGAGAGGGTATAAGTGAGTGATACCCAACTACCTAATGGAGAAGAGATCAAAATGGTCAATATGGTGAGTTAAGGGACTATAGAGCCATACTATTGTGGACATTAATCCTTTTACTTTTGATTCATGTTAAAAATTCTGCATTTATCCAAATTAGTTGCAATGTGAGTATACCAACATGTAATTAGTGTATATCAATAGTGTGACTATACTGATTAAGTTCGGATTTTATCAAGTTGTAGTGGGAGTGTTATAGTGGGTAGTGGTATTATATCTACAACTATAGTGAGAAAAAAACATGATAATTCAACCAAGACCAAGAGGTTTTATTTTGATACACTTTCTAGTTAATGTAATGGCTAATGCAACAGGGAATGGGTGATGAAGATGTTGAGCAACATTGGTTTCTTTGTGATTTCATATAAAATACAAGAGGTATTATTGTAGAAACATATATGGTGGAGTTACATACCACCCTAAGAGGGAGGGCCTTGCAATGGTACCTGGAATATAAGCAGACCACCCTCTAGGTGTGGTAAGAATATTTTACAAAGTCAAATAGAGTTTTATAATTGAGTTTAAAAATCCAAATACTTAACAACATAACATAACTAAGTTGAAATGCATCAACCATAGACTAGGAGAGTCTTTTTAGGAGTATGCTTGATGATTTTCATATTTGTTGAGTAGATTAACTTACTATATCTATGATGATTATTAGAAGGAGTAGTTTATATATGGACTCCTTTTTCATACTATAACACATTTGATGCAAAAGTAATTAAATACTCAAAGGGAGGTATTAGAGAAGTCAATGTGCCTTGAGTTTGTTACAATCCTATAAGATAATGACTCACCTTCTTTACTAGAATAAATCCAATAATTGGATAAGGGTAAATAAGTAGGGGAGAAAGTATGGTGTATTGTGTGCATTTTTTAAGGCCATTTGAGCAATGATTGTCCATGGATGAAGGGAGGTGTGGTGCCTAACCTTGCACTAGACTCATTCAATAGTGTGCTTATAGAGATTACCATAAGATCAATTGTAAGTATGGCCATCCTCCTATGTAATTCCATTTACTTCATAAGTACACTAATTCACCAAGAAATGTGTATTGTGAATTTTTCAAGTATAATGAAAACAATAACGAATATTGTAGAGAGATACAAGCCATGGTAGAAAGGTTTGAGAGGTCTACCTTCAAAGTGGATAGTGGAAAAAAATTGAGGGTCGGGGCCAAGAATATGAAAACAGGGTTGGTAGAAATGGCAATGGTTGAGGTCCAATTAGATGTTTTAACTTGATGAGATAAGACACATACCAACAAACTATCCTCATGTAAGGAGGTTGAGATGTGGTCAATACATAATATTAGTACATTCTACAAAATATTTTTTGGAGCTAATAGATAAATGGGAAGCTAGGGATAGAAGGTAAATAGGTGCCAACCTGCTAAATTTTAAACCTCAATTGATTGGTGAGGCTATTGTTTCAAGAATTAATTTTGTGACTCGAGAAAGAGATTTTTATAAGCTAATGGATAGAATAACCTGCCAAGTAAGATTAATAGAGCACACATTGTTTTACCTGGGTTTGATGCAATGAGGTAGAAACAACGTAGATCCATATTAAACCCGAATCTATCAAGCACCAAGAGGGATCAAATTTCTTAATGTGTAAATTTTAATTTATATGTTGTTATCTAAATATGTAGGTACGTAGTTATTTATTTATTTTAACTGAGCATACTTTATTTTTATTATTTTTAATGTAACATTATCTAATCTAACATAATGCTAACGTGAAAACATCTCCCCCTTAATGAGTTGTAGAGCTCCTCACTAATCTCAGTGCAATGGGTATATTTGATAAGCTCTAGATCTTATGTGTGGTTCAATTACTATTTCACATTGTGGAACCATTTTTGCAACCCAAATACCTATCCCAAGGTACAAGGTAGAAAGGAAAGTATGAGAGCTTGAACCTATTCCATAGGTAGAAGAAGGGTCAGTGTAGATGATACATGAGCTACTAAGAGATTTTGTTAAGATATTGGACAAATAAATGTTTTTTAAAAGTTTGTGGAATACTGTAAAAAAAAATATTACAACAGGAGGAGGATACAACTATGATTAATTCCCCTCTACTAGAGAAAGACATCCACGAGATATGAAAGATAAATATAAAGAGAAAAATATGTGAGTTTTGGATTAGTGGTCGAATAGGAAGATACAAAATAAAGGATACTATGTTAGATTTAGGATCAAATCTAAATATCATGCCTAAGAAGTCTTTAAAGATCATGGGGAAGCTATAGTTGGTGTATTATCCTATTCAGTTGTGTTTGAATAACAAGTATAAGATTTGTCCTATCGGAAGGTTGGAAAATGTAAAAGTTGACCTTGCAAGAGCTATAACAATTGTTGATTTTCAAGTTATTTAAATTATAGATGAGATGGACCCATATCATGCATTGTTCATAATCAAATGGACATTTGATAATGATGTCATTATTTACGTAAAGTAGAGATAAATGTCCTTTGAATATAAAGGAACTAGGATTTTGCAGCCATTATACTCATACTAAGGACCGTGATGTTGAAGTTCTCCTCAAAGGAATCAAAGTAGATGATATATACAACTTGAATGAAAGTATTAGAGAAGAATATGTAAACCACATGGTAGATGGAGAGGTAAGTTATAGGATTATCTTCTTCTTTCATTCTTTTTTTGAGAAGTCTTTACAACATTAGAAAGAACATGACCATGCTTTATCATCCCAACAATGCACCGTCATGATATCAACAAGATGGATTGGATCAAAGCTAAGTGATGCACCAAATTATGATGGAACTAGAGATATCAAGGGATTATTGAACTTGATGGTACAAGAGGTGGAAGAACTAAATTTGGTTCAAGCCTTAGATATCTCCATGAAGGGTACTCCATATTGATGATGAGTTGTCACAAGGAGAACCTGGGTAGTTGGGAGGAAGTAAAAATTGATATTAGATACAATTTCTTACCCACATAATAACCAAAAGTACAATTGAAGTAGGAATGTGGTGACAACAAGATAGAGATATCATAACTATTCCGAATAAAAATATACCATGAGATCCACCTAAAAAACTGGGTTAGAAAATGGACAGGAGGAGTGATTTGCAAACCATTGATCCAGATTATTTTTGGCATGAAATGAGAGCGGAGATATAATACAAAAATGTACAGATATATCTCATATATCCAATAACATAACATAAATATATCAGAGATGCAACCATAAACACAGAGATACAGTAATACACAATTTCTATTCATGAGCAAAATGTACAAAACTGTAGAAATACAGAGTGAAAGACTCACTAGAATGGTGGAAGCTTATATCTTAGGAGAGATGGGATGGATATTCTCATTCGCAAGAATATTATTACAATGAGGCTCTAAAGGAATTTTTAACATAGATAAAATCCAAAACCCTAACCCCAGAAGATGAAAAGACAACAATTTTGTGGACCCCATTTTGGGTAGTTTTGGTGTTTCAACTTCCCGGGGGTGTAACTTTGGCATACTGTCTCTTTTTGGGGATCACGATAGCTTGTTGGAAATGTATTTTCGAGGATATTGATTTTGGGGGCTCAAAAGTACCCTTTGCCTATCATTGAGGTGCTCGATCCTGAAAAACCTTCATTTAGGCCCTCAAAATGGCCCTGAAAGTTTAGGAACCAAAAAAACTACTAAAAATAGTAAATTGTCAGAAGACTGTTTAGAGCCAATTGGAATAGGTGGATGGCCACCGATATCCACCTGGATCAATCCTTCCTCCTTAGGAATCGATGGTATCCATTGCGTTGAGTGCCCAGGGAGAGGAAAAAGCGTTTGATGAATTTGCATTTTGATGAGCTATTTTCCTTGTTGGAGAAGTTGCACTACTTATCTTGTTGAAGGTTGTCATGGACCTATGGCTGGAAGGGTTGGACATTTTTAACTATTCTGGATACATGAGATGATTGTGTGCGGAAGGAATCCTTTCTCTTTGCTTCAATCTTGTCGACCTGCTTCTGCTGGACAGAAGGTGCTTGGATTGAGGCTGCAATGGTTGTGGTGTTCTTATGTTCACCTTTTGAACTTGAGACACTTTTTAGGTGGGACAATAGTTGGAACTACCTCTAGTATCCTATAGATATGACCACCCAGAGTAACAATGACACTACGGGGTCGACACTCATAAATAACATGGCGCTTCCACATATATGGCTAGCACAACAAAACATCACAGACATATAGTGGGGAAACATCACATAATACCTCATCCTTGAAGGGTTGGATGCCATATGACAATCGACATTGTTGGTTGACATAGAGGTCTTGTCCCTGGCGAAGCCACCTGATGTTGTATGGTTGCATCTGTGATGTTGTAAACAATCACAAGTGTTTGATGACCTCTGTTGCAATGAGGTTCTTCTGGCTTCCGCTATCAACAATAAAATGCAACGGGGTCCCATTTACCCACATTTGTGAATGAAAAGGCTCTCCCCCTCTTTAGGATCTACTAGTTCTTATGGTTGAATTGTTGTGGTCGCGACAGTTGCAACGGGGTCTGCGTCGATGATTTGTCTCTTTCCATTATTTTCTGAATCAGATTTTGAATCAGGGTTCGGCTTCTTGTCTTTGATGTCGGACAACAATGATTGTTTTGAGAGAAATTCATTGGTGTTGTGCCAGGGAATTTTTTGGAAATCACACCACTTTCCAATGTCCTTCTTTGTCTTTATGTTACCCTCATTTTCATTTGTCTTGGACTGGTTGTCGGAAGGTTGTTTGTCACGGTCGTCTTTATCATGCTTTGGTTGTTGCAGATTTGCAGACCTGAACTCTTATTTGTTATGGTGCTTAAATTTCTGCTTGATTTTGACAGCATATCGGTAAACAGTTCCCAACGATAAGATGTCCAGAGACTCCATTTCAGTTTGGATGTACCTGTGTAGAGCCCCATGGTATTTCAAAACCAAATGTCGCTCATAATATTTGATACCCAACTTGGTGTGCAAAGTATGGAAGGTGTTGGTGAACTCTGGCACTGCTTGGCCCCTCTCTTGATGCAGCGTGGTCCATCTCATGTACCGGTCGTCATAGTTACCAATGGGGTAATATTGTTCCTTGACCGCATCCACAAAAAAATCCCAAGTGGGCTCGGCCCATTATATTACAAACTCCTCTATGGAACTTTTCTCCTAGTAAGTTTCCCACCAATGTTTGACATGGGGGAGAGATTTAAGGAGTGTGAAGGTGATCTTTTCCTTGTCGGAAAAATTGTGAACAAAGAAATAACCTTCTAACAAATTTAACCATTTTTCTAGGGCATATGCACCTATTTTTCCTTCAAATACGGGAATATCAAAATTAAATTGTACCTTGAAAGACGAGGTGCCTCCAAAGTGGTCACTTGATGAAGATGCTCCGATTTTTATCAACAAGCGTTGAAGGATGTGGGGAAAATTTTCCATCATTTCGTCCCTCTGTCGCGTGAGAGCTTGCTCAAGCAATATATTAATAGAATCATCTACTTTGCCATTTTTATTTTCTTCTTCCATGGAGGGTTTCTTGGGCATGCGAGAGAGATTGTCCTCAAGAGAGACAAACTCGAGACCCAACTTGCTATACTCAGACGTCATCGAGGACATGCACTAAAAAAAATGATCAAGAGCAACCTGCTCTTATACCACTAATCCAGATTATTTTCAGCACGAAATGAGAGCGGATATATAATAAATAAATGTACAAAGATATCTCATATATTCAATAATATAATAGAAATATATCAAAGATGCAACCATAAACATAGAGATACAGTAATACACAATTTCTATTAATGAGAAAAATGTACAAAACTGTAGAAATACAGAGTGAAAGACTCGCTAGAATGGTGGCAGCTTATCTATGAGGAGAGATGTGATGGCTACGCTCATTCACAAGAATATGATTACAATGAGGCTCTAAAGGATTTTTTAACATAAATAAAAACCAAAAACCTAACCCCGGAAGATGAAAAGCCAACAGTTTTGTGGACCCCGTTTTCGATAGTTTTGGTGTATCAACTTCCCAGGGGCATAAGTCTGGAATCCGATCTCTGTTTGGGGATCACGATAGCTCGTTGGAAATGTATCATCGAGGAGATTCATTTTGGGGGATCAACAAGAGCCTTTAACTATCTTGAGGTGATCGATCTTGAAAAACCTTCATTTAAGCCCTCAAAATGGCCCTGGAAGTTTAGGAACCGAAAAAATGCTAAAAATAGTAAATTGTCAGAAGATTGTTTGGAGCAATTTGGAATAGGTGGGTGGCCACTGATATCCACCTAGATCAACCACCTTGGATACTCTAGTGTATGGATTACTAAAATATATGTAAACTTAAAGATACTATAGTAATCATATGCTCAATTGTGAGACTATCTTTTTGTCTTTTAAAGCTTTAATAGAAATAAAACACACCAATTGAATTATTTAACTATAGTGACATAACATAGAATTGAAATAGAAAATCCGAAAATATTGGAATAAAAAAATTGCCCTAGAAACCCATATGGGAAAATCAACAAGGAGTGGAGGACTATGTCTCTTCCCTCTTTTAGTTATAATGGAAATTACAATACATAATATAATGCAATACAAGCTTACTATAAAGCTATGAGACAATATGGTCTTCTATAGTTCTCTAAAATATGATTGTGTCTTTCTTTTATGTTAATGTCTACTCCACACTCCTACTCATACTATGGAACAACCCTCCACTAGGTTTTTAATAGCTAGAATTGAGATTAGGTTTGGGGTTTTAAAACCCTCTTGGAACCTCCATGATGATTCTAAAAGTATCTAGTGGATTCTCACAAGTTACTAACTCCCCATATTCAAATAATGGTGATCATACATGGTCTTCATTTGGACCATTACCTTTTTTAGGCATGGATGGGGCCATAACTTTGCATACAAACTCCATTTTTTGAAAAAAATAATACTGGAAAGATACCTACCTATAGAATGCAAACAAAATAGCTAAGGAAATAGGTAGTTAAAATTACCCCCGCCCCCCGAAAAAAAAAATAAAAAAAAAAATTCCATGTATTTGGCCCTCAAATGGAGGATTTACCATTTTTGTCTGTAAGTATTATTTTTTAGGTTCCAACCCAAACTGAACCAAAATGAAATATTCCCTTCCTAAAGAATCAATGAATTCATATGGAAACTATGTAGATCCATTTTGACAGGAATTCGGTCTCTACAAACTTTAGTTGTGAAGGAGATGAAGAAAAAATTCCTCAACTTTCTCCTTGGAGTACCATTTGGCCATTGATTGGTATATGACCCTTCAAGCCCACTTGCCAAAGTTCTTATTGGCTCCTCTTGGTCATTCTAATATTCTTCTATAGAAATATCTCCTCTTGTAGTTATGGCTTTTCTTATAGTTCCAAATATTCTATGGAAGGTAAGACTTGGCCCTGTTCATCCTCACCGAGTACTGATTGCTCATAGAGTTTTAGATTCTCTACATTTACTACAGATTAAATGTACATATAAGGTGGAAGATTGAATTTGAAATCATTTTTTCTTGACTTCTCCAATATTTTGAAAGATTCATATCTCATGGCTTTGTTTTTTTCCCTTGGTACTTGTGACCTTTCCTTATTAAGTTGCACCCAAACCCTATCTCCTACTTGGAAGGTCTTCTAAATATTCTATTGGCCATGTTTGGTATTGTATTTATCCTCAAACATCTTTGGTTTCTCCTAAACCTGTAAGTGCATTTTTATTATCCTGTTTATGAACTTTTTTACGTTAAAAGTATCACTTGAGGCCTATGCCATTTCTTCAGGTCATCCATGTACGATATCCAATGGTGATGGTGGAAAATATCCAAAACAAATTGCAAATGGGACTTACAAGTGAAAGTGTGGAGCACTCTATTACAAGAATGTTGTATTTAAAGAAAATTGTCTTCCTAAGTCCTTGGATGCTTCTGATTGTAACCTATCAAAAGTTAAAACAAAATATTATTCACTGCCTCTATATGCCCTTTAGTATGTCGGTGAAAAGTAACAAATCTCTTCAATTTATTTTCCAAGTTCTCCCACAATGAAGTCCAAAATATACTAACAAATCTAGTATCTCTATAAAAAATGATACTCCTTGGAATCCCAAAATGCACCTTGAACCTTTCAAAAAATAAACTTGCAAATTCTTTTCCTTTTATGACATTCTTACAATCCATCAAAACAATCATCTCATTGAACTTGTCTACGATCAAATACAAGTAATCATTACATCTTCTTGTCCTTGGTGATCCTACCAAAAAATATATGGATATGCTTTCCCATGGCCTTGTAGGGACTGTAAGTGGATTGTACAGTCCTTGCTTTATGTTACTAGGCTTGTTGGTACAACATAAAATACATCTCTAGTAAATTTATCTACTTATTTTTACATCTTGGACCAATAAAATCACCTCTACAAGTTAGCCAGAGTCTTCTTGACACCAAAATGACCAACAATCTTGGAGGTTTGAGACTCCCTTACCAACTATATTCTTCCTTATTTTTGTACAAAAAACTTCACCATCCTATAGATTAATCCAAATTGGAGATTATAATCAACATATTATTGTTATTGTTATCATTGTAGCTACTGATAAACCCCCTTTTATTGTTATGCTTGCTATTTTACATAAAAAATAATTAAAAATTCCCAATTTCTGGAAATTTTAATTATTAAAAAATCCTATCAAAACTTAACAGAATTCTGCAAGACTCTAGGAGATGTCTAGCATGGTCATATAAAACACTTATAAACCTTATTCACCTACTGGGCTCGATCATTAGAACGCCTTTCACCACTTCGGAGGATTTTGTGAGTTAAAAAATCAAGGATAATTAAAATTGCCTAGTAGGCAAGATTAATTACTTGAGGAAAAAAACACTGGATGAAAGGACTTCCCTAATGATAAAGTCCTAGGAAACTAACCTAAAAATTACCCATGATAACATATTACATTATTATCCCACGTAGGGGAGTGAACATTCCGAGTACAAAAGTGCAGGGGGGGGATTTCTCTACTGAGCCAAAAGTCTTCAAACTTGTTGTACCACATGGTACATATCTTCATGGTACATGACGTTGATCCTTAGTCAAAATAGGTGGTCAACATCTGGCTCCACACGGGGTCATATGTTTGATCTTTCTTTGGAAGGAGAGCATGCAAGAACCTCAGAATCTATAAAACAAAGTGCTCACCAATATCCAACATAAATACATGCGTAAAAAAATAAACCATAAATAAATGGAATGATATCGATAATAATCAAATAAATGAAATTACTATACAATGAACTATATACATAAATGAAACAATAACAAAAATGAAAGAATCAAAAGAAAAAAGGTTAGATATATGTTACAAAGGGTGCCCTTTGGACACCAGGTTGCTCATCATTTGAAAAATAGCTTGAGTTGTTGCCAATTCCTTAGCATATTCATGGGCTCACCATCCCCTTGGTTAAGGTGGAAATAATTATGACTGAGCACATTATGGATGAGGTAAGACCCCAGGTATCTAAAAAGTCCTTGTCCAGGGTGACTTGTTGAAGATCCTTTTCCAAGTTTTATCAACTTGGAGTTTTTTTTGAGAATATACCACCCAAGCAACATGTGTCTTTTCTTATTCAACCAAACTTTGAAGTTTGACAAACCTTGTGAAATTTTTGTGAATTTATGCATCTGACTATCATGGTGGAAGGCTAACTACTGTTTGTAATGATTTAGAATTTGTAAACTGCAATTGCCTTCCATGTTCCTATTATTTTGTATTGAATCATCTGATGGGTGCGAGTTTGGAAGTGGGAATTGTCAAGGACATCGCTTTATTGTTTCCATCAATGTTGTCAAAGATATTTTCTGAAGAGATGGGTTCTTCGAGAGGAGGGTGGGGATGTGAATTATTTGGATATTCAACAACTTCAAACTCGATTTACCCTTGATCAATCAATGACTCATTTATGGGCTCCTTCGGAATTTCAAGGTGAAATTTCATTTCTTGTTCAATGTGAAGCTCTAGTTCTATAAGAGTTGAAAATTCAATGTGAAGCTCTAGTTCTATAAGAGTTGAAAATTCAATGTAATTACTTGTACTAGCAAGGTGCACTTCCAATATTCTTAACTGATTTACATCAATGAATTCTATGGTTTCAAAATCCTCTATCAAATTTTTGACGGGAGCTACTAAAGCATCTGGCCAAAGACAATCTTCCTGTTCATCCCCCCATCTCTCTAAAAATTCATGTATCAAAGCCTATATCGTCTTAAACTCACAATCATCTGAATCATGAAACCAATCATAAGCATATTCACCAACAAGAGTCATGACAAATAATTTCATTAGAAAATCCTCATGAATATGTAGACCACACCACTTTCCAATGCACCGCCAAAAGGCTTTGATGTGAGAGTTAGCATCACCATTATCAAAAAAAATCAGGCAAGTTTTTTCAATAGTTACTTCAGGAAGTTCATTAGGATAACCAATTATTCTTGAAAAATTAATAGGGTTATAAAAATCATCCATTTCTAAACTAGATTCATTAAAAAAAGAAAAAGGTCTACAAAAAAGGACCGGGACCCAAAGATTATTAAGGATCCTACGAGAAGAAAGCTTGGCTAACTTCCTCCAAAAACCCTTTCAAGTTCAAGGATGAAGCTAAGAAAGTTGTGAGTTCCTTCTTGAAGAATGCTTTGTCAAATTATTTTGAAGTGGAGTCACCAGATGATCAAGTTTATTCTAACCAAACAAGAAGCATCAAACAAAGAAAAAACAAAAAGTTGTGGGATTATTATGTACAAACAAGAGATGTATATAAGAGATTGCTTCTTCTCCAAGACTTTCAAGTAGCCTACGTGGAGCAAGTCTGTTTATTCTCCTCCTATACACCCTTTCAGGTTCAGGAAATGAATAAACCAACCCTTTATGAATGCTCCTAGTAGTATACCTCAAAGAATTATCAAATGGAGCCACCACTTGGAGATTAAGCAATGTTGAATAACACAACTCAAGTTCAGAATTTTAGGGAAAATTTTTATTACTTAGTTTTTAAAGAATTAATTAGAATTTGTCAATTAACCAAGGACAAGAGACATGTCCCCAGCAATAAAGCCAAAGATGTTACCATCCTTATACACACCTACAAACGTGGAGAAGTCTCCAACCCACTTAGTGTGTCCTTGGAGACACAAGCCTAATTCCAGAACCACTGTCACCTCAATCTAGACTTCTTCTGTCTAGGCTCACTCCTAGGGAAGCCAAGGGGGGTAGACCCTATTTAACTATGTTAAGTTTTAATTAATGATCTAGGAGTTAATTTGGATTTTTATTAGGGAGACCCAACCCAATGACAAGCAAACAATGCAAATGAAACTTTGAATGACAGGAAAACCTTTTCTTTAACAATACAATAAAAAGATCAGTGCCTAAAATATACCCAAAGTTTACTTACACAATTACAAATATATCTACAATATGAAATACAACATGAAGTATCTACACAATGAATTAAACAATGAAATGATTTTAGCTTTTAACAACTATTTCCAAATGAATAGAGAGTGCTTTCAACCCAAAAACAATGGTGCTTCAATACATGTAAATATCCATAGTGAAGAGATTGATGAAAAGTAAACAACTTGGAATTGAAAGGTTGCTTGGAAATTAAAATCACATGGAAAGTAAATTGCTTGAAACTAAAATTGCACAACTTGGAAAGAAATAATGCTTTGAAAGTAATTGTTGAACTTGAAATGCAAGTGTTGTGAATGTAGTGTTGGTTGATTTTAATGAGTTTTTAGGTCTCTCTTGAATTAGGGGGAATTAAGTGTGATAGATACAAGCCTAAACTATGTGTCTACCCCTAATTCTTATCCCTTCAACCAAAATGCATTGTTGGGTGCTCAAGAAGAAGGACAAACAAGGTCTTTCCCTAGCTCCACAGGTCAACTTGGAATGCTTGGGTGCTCAATAAAGGAGGACACATAGTGTCATGAAGCCGCCCCCGACTTCAACCCCTTGTAGCCTCCCAAGTCATTATTTTTGGTGGTAGAAGCAATATTAATTTGGGTGCTTAATTAGTCTAGCCACACGATCCTTTTTCCCTTTCTTAGTTACCCAAGATCCACAAAAGTGGCAAGGGGAGGGAATACGAGGCAGAAGGTGGAGCACAAATATTACTTTCCAAAACAAATAAATTTCTCTAGCCTTCATGATATTGCAAAGTTGGCATAGCCAAGCACAATGCAAAGTGTGGGTACAATAAACTTGAATGAAAATAGCTTGAAAGTAAAGTTCAACAATACTAGCCACACAACTTTGCCTTAAGGACAAAGGTGAGAAAAAAAATAACTTGCAACCTCATAACAATGGCACAATACGGAGGACAAGCCTACCGATTTTGTGCCAAGGTGGGTGAAAATAAAGAATAACTTAAATGAAAGAATTAACCTAGCCACACAACCTTCTCTTTATGGGAGAAGTGGGGCAAACAATGAAATGTAAGAACAAAAAATTAAATCTACTCTAGCCTTCACGATTTTGCATGGATGACTAGGCCAATCTCTTTGCAAGGTGTGGGAAAAACAAAATCTAAATTACAATATCAGATTTTTAACTGTAGAAAAGAGAATGCAAGCCCAAGAGACTCTCTTGGACTACTTACAATGATTTAGAAGATTAGAGAAATAAGGGGGCTTGGTACCCAAACTCTTCGAGGCTTCCTTGAGTGTTTTGGGGCCAAATTTGTGTAGCACTTCTCCATGACCTAGCGAGAACCTGCATAAAAAAGCAAGCAATGCTTGCTGGAAAATGCTACAAAACACTTTAGAATCGATTAATTTATGTTATTACATAAACAAAAATAAAAAGGAAAATTTCTGAACATGAAAATGTAATTTAAATGACTATTTCAGACCATAAATATGCTAGGATGTAGGAAGAAATAATGGAGATAAGAACAGAAAATAAAATGAATCTTTGGATGGTTGAATGAGTGAATTTCCAGATCTGTAATTCACTCCTCCAAACCCCTTTAGTGACCTGCAAATGAGTATATTTTTCTACACATTGCAACAAGGAGGTGAGAGGATCTAATAAGCTTGTAAAATACTTTGCAAACTTGAAAGAAACTATCACAAAAACTAATAGAAATACTACTACCAATTACTCCCAAGCAAAATACTTTGCTTGGGCCTCCAAGTTAACTAATGAAAGCAAAAAAATACAAAAAAATGAAATGTAGCAAATATCACCTCACAAGAACACCATAAACAACATCAAGAAGACTCTAAATGCACACCATAGATCCTCCAAAACTTCTTTTATTATTCAAAAAATGTTGTTGCAAATACTTGCAACAAGATTTACAATGAGAGAGAGAGAGAGAGAGAGAGAGAGAGAAATGGGCAGCATAAACTTTCTCTAAGAATAGATGATGAAAAGAGGAGGGGAGGCCTCTCTTTTAAGTGAGAAATGAAAGGGAGACCCCCCTTGCATGTGCTACAAGTGGCAGCCATGAAAAAGGGGACTCTCATCAAGGGGGGCACACCACATGAGGGAGGGGTGCACTTTAGGAGAGAGGTGAAGGTTGTAAGGGGGTGGAACCCCCTTCCTAGTGTTTAAACATTATCTCCAAGGGGGTCCACCAAGGAGTGGGGGCCTCCCCATCCTCTTTCTTTGATTTTTTAAATGTTCACATGAAGAGGGGGGGCACACTTTCCCTTAGGGGGACCCAACAAATGTTGTAACTTGACTTTGGTGGGGTCCTCTTTCACCTTAGAGTGTTTTCCCAACTTGGACTCCTCATGGACATTGACTTATCAAAACTTGTCCAATTGAGTTGAAACCTGGTCTAAGGGTGTAGGGAGTCATGAACCATTTGATTTGAGTACTCATACCCTTATACAAAATCTCCAAGGACCAAATTTTTACATTTTACATAAAAAATAATTAAAAATTCTCAATTTCTGTAAATTTTAATTATTAAAAAATCCTATCAAAGCTTAACAAAATTTAGCAAGACTCTAGGAGATGTCTAGCATGGTCATATACAACACTTATAAACCTTATTCACCTACTGGGCTCGATCATTAGAACTCATTTCACCACTTCGGAGGATTTTGTGAGTGAAAAATCAAGGATAATTAAAGTTGTCTGGTAGGCAAGCCGCAAGATTAATTACCTGAGGAAAAAAAATGCTCAATGAAAGGACTTCCCTAATGATAAAGTCCTAGGAAAATTACCTAAAAATGACCCATGATAACATATTACATTATTATCCCACGCAGGAGAGTGAACATTCCGAGTACAAAAGTGCACGGGGCAAAATTTCCCTGCTAAGCCAAAAGTCTTCAAACTTGTTGTACCACAAGGTACATATATTCATGGTACATGACATTGACCCTTAGTCAAAATAGGTGGTCAATTGGTGCATTAGTGTCACCCCTTGCATTAACATTTCTCCCATAACATACCCACTAGCATCAATTTACCATTCAAAATACTTGTGTAAGTTAGGTAGTGCCGGAACCGAGGCTTGACTAATTTTTTGATTAAGTTCTTCAAAGGATTTATATTGTTTCATCCTACTGCAAACTCTTACAACTTTCTATTATAGCATGAATCAATGTCCCCACCATTAAAAATGATGCTATGAAATTTCTTAAGTATTGGGTTTCTCCCACAAAATTCCTAACTTCTATGACATTAGTAGGAGTGGGCCACTCGAGGATGCCTTATATTTTTGTAGGATGAATATTTAACTCATCTCCACCAATCACATGTACCAAGTACATCAAGGACTACTTTGAAAACTCACACGTATTTATGTTTGCTAGTAGATGATGTTTTAAGTTTGAGAACAAAGGGGGAACAAGGATATTGGAATTATTTGTGTGCTCCACTTGATTTCTCGGGCATTCCTAGACCTCTAAATGAAGGTTATGATTCAGATTTGCTTGATTCAACCATATTATTTTATGGATATCATGATTCATTCGTATTACATGTTATATATTTCATTAAGGTTGTGGTAGAATTTCATATTGCCCATGAAAGTGTTTGGATGAAAACTTTCCTATACACCTTTGAGGACAAGGCAACAGATTGGTTTTATGATCTTGGTAAGGAATCCATATATACATGTGCAAATGTTTTGAGGATATTCCTCAAACATTGGGGGGATATTCATTATGAGGAGGGAAAATATGAAAAGATTATTGAAAATCTCATAGCAGTCATACCCAAGGAAGAATAAGCACCTCATGATCCCATGGAAAATTAAGCACTTAAGGAAAACATAGATGAAGAATCTTCTCATGTTCCCCTTGAAGAGAAAGAACCAATCCATGAATCCATTGAAGATCAAAGGCATGATGAGGAAGCATATACTTCATTCCCCATGGAAGATAAAACTCATAAAGAATCACTTCATAAAGAATATTTTGTTGGAGAAGAAAGCATTCAAAAAGAAAAAGGTTTGGTGAGTTTCACTCCTTTCCAAATTTCTGAATTGTATGATACATCCTTTTGTGATTTGGAAGATGAAGATGTTGTAGAAGAAACATCATTTGATGAAGAGCATAGGATTGATGATCTTTTCCTTATTGAAAGGCATAGATGGGATAGCAATTGTTTCCATTTTGATGGGATCCTATCTATGACAAGGATAATGGTGGTTATAGGGCCAAAATTGCAGTTTTTTTCTCTCTTGGGTAGCCACATAGGATGAAATTTTTCACAGAAAATTTTGATTATATTTTCCAGCCAAGTATGATGACTAATAGTGCAGATTTGGGGCAGCATATAGAGCATGTTTTGGGTCATGAAAGTGCAGAATTTTTCCAGCCTTGTGTTGTAGACAAACAGGTGCCAAATTTAGAAATTTTTCAGCCTTGCTTTCCCACGTGTATTGCAGATTTATTTCTTCATTTAGGACATCTTTATGAGGAGCTGCCATATGCATTTTCCAGGCCTTATATCAGCCCTCTTCAACATGAGATTGACTTAGCATGTGCTAAGTTATGCCACTCTTTCTCAAATTTTTGTATTGGCTACCATGCCTATGATATAATTCCATATTGTAGCCATGTATCATGTATTTTACAGCTCATGTTTACTTGGTAATGAGCATTTCCTTGTTTTGGTTAATGAGAAAATACAAAGGAAGAGGTTGTGGCATTGATGAGATGAACACATGGCTCCATTGGTTGTATTATTATAGTTAGTACTTTCATTTTCATATGCTAAGTAGAGTAGGGTAGGAGGAATAATCTCTTTAACATGAGCATTAGATTCCATTTCATGTTGTCTTTGGCAATGTTGGATTATGCATTTCTTCCTTGTAAAGCTAATTTGATGTAATGGACTATATGGACATTGTATGTGGTGTTTAGGGATGTGACGTGGATACATACCGCCTTCTTTCATTTTCTTGGAAAGTTTTGTAAAATAGGTACACTAGATATTGTAGGGTTCCAATGCACTCTTCTTCAAAGAGCACATGTCCCCAAGTTGGAGCCAGCTATTACCCCTCATATTGCATGAAGAAAATTTGTGATTTTCATCACATAACAAGATTTTTGGGGTGACACCTTCTATTTTTTCTTGAGATAGTGCATGAGTCATCTTACTTCATCATGATAGTGAATGGGATGCTACACATTGGTTCAATGGTCTATATGGTTGATTATGTTGGTGCCTATTTCTCTCTTAATGGTTACATTGGACTCTCATATGGATAGTGGTGGCATGCTCTTTGGTGCTTTGATATTGGTGGGTGGCCCATCTATTAGTGTGCTTCATGTTTTTCATGCCTTTTCATGATGGATCAACATACTTGATGATGATGTTTGCACCTTCCCTCACTTGAGTTCTCTTGTCATCATGGTATTATCCCTTGCATGTGGTTGATATGATATGATGAGATATGGTCTTATGGAGGAGAACCTTGACACTTGATATTTCTATCATGCTTTGATGATTATGCTTAATGAGATAGACAATAACTTACATGGAGTGGCCACCTTCTTGCAACATAGATTACATGCATTCTACATGATGTCTTGATGGTGAGACCTAGGGTTTTGAGATCAACTTGGCATGGTTTTATCACTTGAGTATTATATTTGAGGAGTGATCTACTTCTCTCACTGATGGCTTTATGGCACATACATTTTGCATATTTTGGGAAAGTTTCCTTCCTTGGGAATCGACATAGGTTCCTTAAGAGTTGTGACAAATTTTGCCTAGGGTGTTGTGATATTTCCTAGGGTGTTGTGACATGCATTAGGAACCATGAATCTACCTATAATGTTGCAAGAGATTTGTCAAAAGTCTTACATGATGGTCTCTCTTAAGTAGATATGGTATCATCATTTTGGCACATGATTCAAGTGATATCATCTTATGCATGAGGGTTGATGTCATTGGACTTCTCGGTGTGAGCACCATAGGGTTTGATATGTTTATCATGACCTTGTGGTGATATTTGATGAGGTAGATAACGATTTTCATGGAGCGCTCCACTCTTTCATGATTTTTCAGATTTTTGTGGTATAGTTGGAGGGGTCTGTTTCCCTTTCAAGGTAACTACCTTCAGAGACAAACTCACTTGGGTGTAATGATGCAACCTCGATGAGATATTTTGATCATCCCCTCCAATTTAGACTTGTTCTTCTACTTTTCTCCATCAAATACATACATGAGTTCTTTCAGACTGCTCTACTATGGTATATCAGCTCTGGTGCCCTTCACTTTAGATCATATATGATCTTAGAGATGATACTCCATGTTGATATTTACTTCAGTTCATGTGGTATGATTTCATGTATGGGTTATGTCTTAAAAGTGGTGTGATGATTTCTAACCTTGTCATGAAAGAGATAAACATTGGGTATGAACTGATAACTCTTCTTAACATTAAATACTTTATTATTTTGTCTTGTATACCATGGGGGGACATAATTATCCTTAGAAAGGTGTGTCATGACTTAGGCCACATAGTGCTACTGGTGTTCTAAGTTGAGTAGTGTAACCCATATCCTAACCATGTCTAAACATCTTCCATCCTTTCCCTTTCATTTCCATCATGTTCATAAAAAAAATACATTTTCCGCTTATTATTTGACTTATCAAATGTCATCCAACAAGGTCTAGTGAAGAAATTGAAGAAAAAAATGCAAGCCTAAGACAAATAAAGCCAAAATGGATAGAGGAAATAGCTAAAATAAAAAATAAAAGGAAAATAATCAAGCTAGAGCTCTATCACTTCATTAAAAATGCCCACCCCCTAAATTCCTATACAAAAAACACATTCTCTAAAGAAAGTGACTAGGAAAAATAAAGAAAAAATAAAGAAAATGGGTAAATAAAGGAACCGAAGTGGTCACTCTAAGCCAAAAAAGCTCCCGCTCAAAGGTTTTGCAAAGTATAAATGAATATTCCTAGATTAAAAACCTAGTTGGACCCGTTTATAAACCTTAGATAATTAAAAAATGGCTCTAGAGGTCAAAGCATAAAGTTTCCCCTTCATTTTCAGTTAATTATTCATCATTTATCTATCTCTAACTAAGTCACCTAGGAAATACTTGATGTTCTAAGCATTGACACACTTAATAGGGGTAAGGTTGTCCTACCATGGTAGACTTAGGAAAATGTATTATGTTAATTAATGTTATGAGTCTTGTTAAAGTGAATTATTTGATGTGATTTTTCATAATGACTTGTGTTTGAATATTGACTCATCATTATAGGTGGTACTCCCTACATTGAAATTTGTACACCATGCCTTGGGATCCATGTCACTGCATTGGGATTCATGACAACATTGTGGATGATGATGAGAATGCCACATCATTATATTTGTTGTCCACATAAACATCTTGTACATGTGGCATTACATGGAGTACATATGGACGTTGTATTATGGTTTTCGTAGAACATGTGAGGGGTGTCCCCCTTCTTGACCCCTTTTCTCACACGTGGGATTCTATTTGATGTATTATTGAGCTTCTTCTACTCATTCACATGTGTGTACACTCTTTGGAATGTTTTTTCCCTCACACGTACCTCTAGGAGCTTCTAGAAGGGGGCACACTTAGCATTTGACCTAGTCCACATGTGTGAAGATTCCACAAGCTTCTAGAAGGAGCGCTCTTTCTCTCTCCTCCTATCACACTTGTGGGTAGAGTTTGTTATACTTCTTCATGAATTTTTTAGAGTGCTTCACTTTTTGACCCATTTTGACCTCACACGTGTGGGAGTTTGCTCATTGTGAGGAGGGTGCATCACATGTCCTTCATCCTCATCCACACATGTGGGAGTTAGTTAGATGATGAATCACTTCATGGATTTTGTTGGAGTTTGTTGAGATTACCACTTGTATTGAGCACATGGTTTCACTTAGCCCATGTATTGTATCGATGGTTTTGGAGGCCTCTCTCCCTATATAAAGAGGGTGCCTCACTCATTTTTACTTGCTGGAAATAAAGTGAAGAAGAACTTCTTGCTATTTGAGAGTGTATTCTTGTCTTTCTTTGAGCAAATGCTTGGTGTTTATGAGAAATAATTGAGCAGCGACTATCAAAAAGGGTGAGAGGCTACTATCAAAGAGGGTACCAAGTAAACAAGATATGATTTGTCCTTCTATTTTGTTTCTTAAGCTAATATAGCTTAGATCTATTAGTATTAGAGGATAAAGTCCTTATATTTCATCTTTTTTATTTTTAGATCTGATTTATATCTTCCTTATATTACCTATGTTTGGTTTCTTATTTGAGCTAACCTCATTTGTAGTATGCTAGCTCTTTGTTTCAGCTTGGTGCTCCTGAAGAATTGATTTATATTGAAGGACTCCAACATTTAAAGAAGGAAATTTTTTTTCCAAGGAAATTTAAGACCCCATGCCCAATGGTAAGGCTTTCATTCATCATTAATCTTCCAAAAATTTTATAAATTTTTCATCCTTTCAAAGTTTTCAATGATCTAGGCTTTACTCAGAATTCATTTTATGACAAGATCATTTACTCAAGTAAGGGTTAGCAATGTTTGAAATTTCAATACTTGACTATTTTCCTTGAAGGTTGAAGGTCGACTCGGTAGTTTAAGAGTTTCCTCAAGCAAGTCGATTGGCTCCCTTGTGCCATAAAGTTTCATTTCTTGCTTAATTCACACATATGGTAGAAAACCCTCACATAACACTTAACTAACTCACATGATCTACTTGGTACATGGTTTCAATTTTTGAAGGGATCTAACAAAATTAGTGCTCTCTTAACCAAATCTTACACTCAGATTTGATGCATGTATGATACTATTTTGTTTAGATATCTCTCTTTCTTGCTTGCTATGTTTTTCAAGGTTTTGGTTTAAATTTCTCTAAGGGTTTTCCTTAAGAGTTATGCATACTTTGGATTGCGTTTCTTTGGTATTCTAAATCTGGAAATTGAGGCACTATTTTTCTGGTGTATTCCATTGGTTTATTGCTGTTGTATATCCACATTTGCACTCACAAAAACATGTGCTACAACAGCCTGTCATACTCTCTTTATTTGTGAATTGATAGTTAAGTAATGGGCTGATGTATGATAAAAACTTTGAATATGTAAGGTGGATTCACATAAATGGTTTGAGAGTGGCTGGTATATTCTTTTTCTCACAATACATCTGTGGTTCCTTGTTCAATTCAACCAGAAATTTAAAACTAAATCAGCAGTACATGGATTAATGGATGGGGATCTAGATCAGTTTTAAAACTTTCCTTGCATGAGATGTGGTCATATTTACTATAGCATTTATGGTTCCAAATTTCTTTTATGTGGCATGATCATATGTCGGCAAACTTTGCATAAATTTCTCACTTTGGTACTAAAGAATTATTGGGATTAAAGAATACTTATAGTTGATGAGCTTATGAATAGATGAACTCTGAATTCTCTTTAATGCTGTCTTCACAAGTGTATGATGTTTATGGTGCCTTTACAATTTCACACGCATAATGGTATAAGACTGGAAGTAATCCACTTCAAGAGTTCTTAATTCGGTTTTTCCTGGGCATCCTAATAAATTCTTAGGATACAAACAACATTTTTATCTTTCTAATTTTCAGAATTTATTTGGCATATAGTTGAATGTGATAAATCTATATTTGTTGTCCATGAATTGAATCTAAGCATTTACTTGGATATTTTCAAGATATAAACATTTCACATATGGGCGTTCATATCATTCTAAAGGCATATCAGAGAAAACAATTTTCTTACTCATTCACATTTGGAATTTAAGGTTTTACCATTCTGAGGATTCACTTTCATCTTTTGGATGATTCATTTTCATGGTAATGTTTAAGGACAACAAATATGTTTCATCATCACTCACACTAAAGTCGAATCAAATTTCCACTAAGCCTTGAGAATCAAACTTCACCCTTCACACAAAATTAGTAATCCATTGGAACTTTGTGGTCTTGAACTTTCAAAACTAGCTCCCACTTATACTTTAACATGTTCAAAATTGGGCATCTTGGACTAGCAGTGTGAGCTCCTTGTGATCTTGGTTTAGGTTTTCTTAAGATTTTAGATTTTTACCCTTTGAGTAGTTAAGTAGTATCAACCTAAGTTTAGCTCCTCACCCTTTAAACAATCAATTTAGTTTAGCTCCTCACCCTTTAAACAATCAATTTTGTTTTAGGTTGACATAGAAATTCCCCCTAGGCTAGGTCTACCTTAGTCTAAAGAGTGGAGCAAATCACTAAAGTGACAATGAGTGATTTTCTTGATATTACTCTTAGGCTCTCCCCAAAAATGGTTGGCACTTTTCCTTGTAGGGAGAGATTGAGAGATAGCAAGGCCAACTTACTCCTTGTTACACAGTTGGACTTCATTGCTAGAGCGCTTGGATTCCTTCCTCTATTTTGATGTTGAGGGTGTACTTTATAATGGAAATAAACCTCACTTCCATAGAGTGCTCCCCTACTTGCACATGCATGGATTCATTTCACGTGATTTGAGGCTATTTTATCATTGGAGATAGGTTGCCCCATGCATGTGGAGGATAGTGGGGTTTGTATTGACTTAACACTTGGTTCATGGTGTCTATTTTGTGCTAAGTCAATCTCCTATTATGAGATCCACTTCACTTTCGTTGATCTATGGATGTCTATTACATTTTGGAGCTGCATGTGCCACTTGTGTTTATTGCACATATTTTGAGGGTGGTTATACTTTGGAGCTTGAGATTGGATTACTTGTGTGCCACTTGTGTTGAGCACTCCATCTATTAAGGCCTTCTTCATACTCTTTTCATGATGAGGAGAGCATGTCCCTCCCTTGGAAGACTTATTCCACACTTGTACATGCACATTGAGGATAACGTCCACTTGAGAGGATTACTTTACACACATTTTTATGCTATTTTGTTGAGACGACTCATATATGGAGGATATTCACTTGATCTTCTACCAAGATTAGTGTTGCTTCTACCTTGGGATGTTAAGATATGCCTCATGGAGTTTCTATTGTATATCCTTCATCACATTTCATGGTATGACCTAGCCTAAAGGACCACATGTGTGGATGGAGTTGGTTATTTAGCACATATCTCGTGGATCTAGTCATGGATCAATTTTATTTGTCCACATATGGAGGTCATTTTGTACACATTTCCATGCCATTTGTTGAGGACATCCTACCTTTTTGAGACTTGAATTCACAAGTGGGACACATCTTGGAGGGTGCAAATGTGGATAGAGATTCATTTACCATTTTTGGAGGTTGTTACATGGACAATCCCTCATCTAGGAACCCTTCTCTCTATCTCTATTCTTGGAGGTGGTTTCTAACTAACTCCATTATTTTATTATTGTTTGACTTGTCTATTGGAGTTAGTTACTTGAGAACTATATTATATTGTTTTCCTTGAGTATTTTGTTGTAACCTCTTGGAGGAAATTGTGGATCTCAACAAATCATTGCTACTTTTAGTAATAAAGTTGTTGAGAGTGTTATTTTATTGTTACTCCTTGGAGGACTAATGGATCTAGGAAAACAAATACTTGTTTATTGTAAAGGGGGATAGAGTTGAAACCTATATAAGGGTTTACTTTCTCCATTTGTAAGGTGTGAGTGAAAGAGATCCCAAGCTTTGGAATACAATTATTTTGTCTTTGTCTTAGCTTTGTGTGATGTGTATACAACCTTGTTGAAATGTGGAATATCTTCTTGGTGCATATTAGTAGGATTTTTGTTGCAAGTTTGGATTGTCAAAGTTGATTTGGGTGCCATAGATGAGTAATGTTGCTATGTTGGAAGAGGTAAGCCCTCTTTGTTACGTTGTTTTAAAGAGAAGGAATATTTCCCTATAATTCCTCGAGAACAAAAGAATAGTTCAATCTCTTTGGGAAAAGAACACTCTCAAATCGACTTGGAAGTGGTGTGATCCTTGAATACCCTTCCATGACCCCTCCCTTCATAAAATTCGTGACATTTGGCTTGCTAAATATAATGCTTTTGGATATTGTTGTTACAACCCAATTTCCCTTTAGATATTTTGAATAATTTCCCACCTAAGGTTACATGCATGACCCCATATCCCAAACAAATCAAGGAACTAATCCTCCCTTTCATTCACCACCCAAAAAATTATAAAAATCTCAAAACTATTTATGTTTTCTGAGCTCTCTCTTGCTTCCACTCTATACTACAACACATTGAGCTTATTTAACCATAGGGAATCCCCTTTATTCTAGAGTTTGTCTAGTCCAAAGAGAGAGACAAGAATTTTGAGGTGACAATGGGTAGTTTACCTAAGTTTCCCTAGGGGTTTCACAACTTGGGCTTAGGGGCTTTTGCACAAAATCTATTTTCTTTATTAAATCACACACATATTTATACATCAAGCTTTTCCTCAAGATAGACACACACTCTTAACAACTCTAACAACTTATTGAGAGAATATCTCAACCGCACACTAAAATAGGATTTGATAGTTGGAGAAGATCTCTCACAACTAACTAGATCTATTAAATCCAAACCAATCCAAAATATTTTCCTAACTTTGATCTCTATCTAGTTTGGTCTTCATCAACATTTCTACCCACTCTGAAATCTCATAGACTAAGCTCTTTCTCAACCATCAACTTAGAGCTACTACTTATCCACTTAAGATACAATGGTTTAGATATTGAACATATCCAACTATCAATCTTACAAAGTGACTTATTACAAACTTACAAACACAAACTGTACATATAACAAGTGACTGTTATTCTTGGGTTACTGAATACTCCAAGAACCACAAGCTCTGAAGACTCCAAAAACCACAAGCTCGTAACATAGTGTAGACATAACCAAACCAGTGAACATGTTCTTAAATGACACTTGAAGAACCACCAACTTGAATTATGTTACCTTGTTTTATAATAAGTTCTTCCTAAATATCTCACAAAGCCTTCACAATATTCTCAATAATTAACTAATATAAAATTCTGTCCACATATTTAAACCATTCTTTCAATTAGCACACATGCCAACAATCCCATGCTCCAATACGCTGTTGTACCAAATATTCTTGTGGCAATCCAAATCTAACTCTTTCACTGAATTTCCCTCTCACCGATCTTGGACAATGAATCTATGCTCCTAAGTATTAGTGAGAGCTCCTAAGTATTGGTTGCCATAAGTATTAGTAAAACTACTAATAGCCTCCTGTATTCCATGATCGGGTAGTGAGAGCTTGAGATTTTCCATGATCGAGTAGTGAGAGCTTGAGATTTTTCACTACACGTAGAGAATCAATATACCGAATCTCGAGCACTATAATGATCTGTTGGCACAAAATTCTCAGAAAAAAAAATTGTACGCAATAATATCTACCCACACAGGAAATAAAAGCAATCAATAGCGAATAATCTCCTTCACATTTTCTGGACAACAAACCGAAACAGAAACAAAAAACAACTAATCTACTCTACAACAAATTAACCAAATAAATTAACCTTATATATTTATAGGTCTTCCATGAGGGAGTTAACCCAGATCTGGTTATATAGGTCTTCCATGAGGGAGTTAACCCAGAGCAACCAGATCTGATATCAAATTGGAAAAACATATTAACCAAATAAATTAACCTTATATATTTCTAGGTCTTCCATGAGGGAGTTAATTTAGAGCAACCAGATCTGATATCAAATTAGAGAAATATATTGTACACATAAAATATATATTTTTTATTAAATCATATACATATTTATACATTAAGCTTTGTTTCAATATAGGTACACATTTTTAACAACTCTAACAATTTGTTGAAAGATCCGATAGTTGGAGAAGATCTCTCATAACTAACTAGATTTATCAAATCCAAACCAATTTCTAATGTAAACATTAATTCTAACAACATAACTAATTTTCCATAAACCAACTCATAAGACATAAACCTTTTAATTCTCTTCCATGTATTGTTATATTCTCATACATGTTTTGTTAACTTGCGTTAAGACCTCAAACACCTTAAAATTTTGTAAATTTTTGGATTTCATTTTTTTTAACTTCTTTTTTATTTTTCTTTTTTGAATTCTTTCCTTTCCAAATATTAATGAAAACCTTTTTTGAGAAATTACTTTTTAGCAATTTCTATTTTTTACATGTTTATGTTTCTTTGTTTTTTAAATTATCATCTTTGAAAAAGTCTAAGTCTAAAAATTTTCAAATTTATTTCAAAAATTGCATATTGGAAGTAACTTTTCACTTTTGAAATATCAATGAAAACCTTATTTTGAGAAATTACTTTTAGCAATTTTTATTTTTTACATGTTTATGTTTCTTTGTTTTTTAAATCATCATCTTTGAAAAAGTCTAAGTCTAAAAACTTTCAAATCTATTTCAAAAATTGCATATTGGGAGCAACTTTTCACTTTTGATCGGAGTTAAATCTTCACTTTTTTCATCACATAAATTCTAAGTCTTGTCCAACGAATTTACACATCAGACAAGGATATGCACTTTTAGGATATGCATTTTTATTGGAGTCCAAAGTGAAAAGAGACTTTTTAAGAGCTTTATTGGAGAGGAATTTTTTTTATTTGGATAGAGTTCAATGTCCAAACTCTACTATGCCAAAGTGAAATTAATTCCCACCAAGAAAATGCTACCCTGCCGAAGTGAAAAACGACCTTTGAAAAATATGGTTGAAGGAAGGTTTTTACATTGGTCATAGTCCAATGTCTAAATTCTACATCACTATAGTGAAAATTATTCCCTTTCAAAGGAATGTTTCACCAGAGTCATTTTTTAAATTTATTTGGAATATTGTTTTTTTTTCCTCCAAACAAAGTGAATTTGATTGTCACTAAAATGTTTTTTCACATATGATTATTGGGTTTTAGTGGACATAAAAGTTTTAAATTGGACTTATTTGACCTTTTAAAGTTTAAATATGGCACCCCTTTCTTTTCCATAACAAAGCCACTTCACAAAAAAGAAATATGATAGTTAGAAATTTAGAATGTCATCTTCATCAATGATATTAAATGCGCCAAATATCTTGAATATTTTGATTTAAAATTTGAAATTTCACGATTATAGAATTTAAATCATATATATTTAAACATTGAATAGTATGCTTTGTCTTCCATAACAAAGCAAGTTTGAGTTTTTTTGGGTGCATTCATCATTTCCTTCATAGCATAGCAGGTTCATCTCTTTGTTTTGAGTTCATTGTGAGCTTTAATTGATATAAGTAAGTATCCTAGAACTTATTCTTATTCATTTTCATCACTAATTCATTCTTTAAAAAATTAGATTTAAAGTTTCTCTTGAATTGTTAATGTTGTATGAATTAGATGAGAAAGCTCTATTTTAATAGTTATAAGACAATTAAATAAAGTAAGGTCTTTTTGAGTAATTTTTTTTATGTTATATAGTAATTATATGTCAAATTTTGGTTTTAGACAACATGCCTCCAAAAACATCTACTCCCAGAATTCAAAGCTAACCCCCCAAAGAAAATAAGATAGTGGTTAAAGTTTCTCATGTTGTAAAGGCAAGGTAGTGACATGGAAACTACTCCAAAGAATTATACACTTGTAATGCAATTGGAAAAACCTAACATAGAGACAATTAGACCCATCTTCAAATATATTGAAGCATATATCAACCCTCAACAAAATTCCCCTTATGGAGTGACATGTATAGAAAATTATAGGAAGATGACTACCCTAATATTATACCCCCTAGTGATCCAACAATTAGAAATATAGATGTTTATGTTTTCTCCAATATTAAAAGGTCCCACTTACATACTATTTCTACCATAATCCTTGTATTGCCTTGGTGAGAGGCTATAGAATGGATTATAAAGCACACTGACATAGAGAATATAACTATCACAAATGATGAAGGAAATTGCATTGCTTCTTTCCAACCATTAGAATTGAAAAAATATTATAGATTACATCAACCTAAGAAATATATGATAATTATATTTGCAGAACAATTTCACCAAGATCACGATGTTAAAAATATATTAGCATGCTAGTGGGTTAAGGAGAAGAGATTCTTTGCTAAGAATGATGTATTATACACAATGACTAGTCTAAGAGATCATTATATCTATGACATGGCCTTGATGAGTAGACTATATGGGCAATCAAATTGTACCCACCTTAAGGATGCTTGGGTTCCAGTTGTTCATACTGTAATCACAAGTGTTTTTGTATTCAATTGAGCTACGGGGCCATATAAAAAGCTAAGGAGTCAATTGTGATATTCCTTACTTTTTATATGGTTGCTTATTTGCTTGACATTGTATGTGCAATCAACCCTTTTCTAGGTCTAAATTAGAATTGGAATATAGTTGGAAGTCTTGTTCATGTTTAATGTTAGGGATTATGGGAAAAAAATAAAAATAAAAATTATGGATAGTTGTGTGATCAGTTATTTGCTCCAACATGTAGAAAGTTGTTCATAATTCCTACAAAAGAAATTGTGTACAACTCTGCCTTTCCTAAAATGGAAAAATATATAAAAGATTCTCTATGCAATTACCAACTTCAAAGGCTCCATGTACACAACATATTTCCCCTCATTTTGATTTGTGTAAAACACTATTTGATCAATGCGAAAAATATGACAAAGATGTAACTAAAGATCAACCCCCTAGTTTACTTGAGGGTTAAGTTATAAGTTGGTTATTGTAACCAATTTTCAAATTTTTATTTATAGAGAAATTTAATAAGGATTTTTAGGGAAAGGATTTTTTATACGACTATTTTGTAAAGACTATGTTTGACATTCTAGTTAATATAGAGAACCCAATCATTGGCCAATCAATTTATGATTGGATAAAGTTGTTCCTGTGGATGGTGGGATATGGATTACTGTGTAACTAATTTAATTCTATTTATTTAAGACTATTCTAGAGCATTGTTAATATTCTTTAATTTCTTTCTTCAATACATCGTTCTATGTTTAAGCAAATATTTTTATTTTAATGAAAGATTTGTTATTTTATCGGTCAAATTTATGTATATTAATTCTCATATTTTCTTAAGGATAAAGTAAGAGTAAATTCTATTATTACATGGGTTATGTGTGAGGGTTTTATATTTGCTTTAAGCATTCTTAAATAGCTCAATTTTTCAAAAGAAATATAAAATATTAAAGATCATCAGAAGTTTGTTGGTCCATAAATCCAGAGGGTTTTCCCATAAATCCGAAGGGTTTTGCTACACCAAATAGGTAAGAATATAATTAGGCTTCTCTTATGGGTTAAACCCCTGATGTTAATACTTGGGTATTTTTCCTCATCAACAAAATTTGAGCTATAACAAGGGATAACATTGTATACCTGATCCAGTTCCCAAAACTAGGCCATCTACTAGCAGTCCAAACATTGAAAGTGAAACTCCAAATCCCAAAATATCTCACAAACAACCCAATTTCCATGATTTGGATACGATTGAAGAAAATATTGATTCTAAAAGTGAAATCCATTACACAATATCAGATGAGGAAGTGAACTCTTTAAGATTAATAACAAAATATAAATCAGACATATTAGTTCTTCACCTATTGGTCCATTACTTCCTCGAAGAATAAGTATCACACAGAGTGTTTCCCATGTCTAAGATATAATCACAGTCCATAGTATAGAAGATTTGGTTGAATTATCACTTCAAGAAATATATACACCTTTGAACCTAATTCCCCCAACTCCAAATCCTCCCTTGTCTCATGTAGCAACTGAAGGTTCTAAAAGTCACTCTGACTTAACATCAAAATAAGAAAATTCATAAACTAGTTCTGTATTTTTAAACATGACAAACAATAAAAACCAAAATCAACCCTAGTTAGTTATATATGCCTTGTCATTGCTTGGACAATGCATAACTTACCTAAGCATATGGGATGCCTTTTAGCCAAGTATGATACCGATCTATCTGAACCAAGAGAAGATAATATTAAGAATTTTATTTTGGATATTAGATGAATGAACGTATAACATGAAGATGTATTGTGTCGTCTTTACTCTTATACTTTTGAAAACAAAGCTTCAACTTGGTATTTTGATTTACTAGTTGCATCAATGACGAATTAGGGTGCCTTTTAGAAGGATTTTATGGATAAATTTGAGGAAGAGACCACCACAAAAGTATTGATGGTTGAACTATTCTCATTAATGATGGGTCCAAAATAAATATTTAAGGAATTTAACCAAATTTTTACCACAATCATGAATAAATTCAAATTAGATACAAAATCAACATAGGAACTTTGGATTGAAGTTTATGCTAATGCCTTACCAGCTCCTATTTCCATTTTCGTTAAACAAGCTAGAAAGGATACATTAGATCATAATTTTGAGGAAGCTAAAAAAGTTGAATTTGAGATGATAAGGTGTAAATAAAACCACACCTTATTAAAAAAAAAAAAGATATTCATCCCAAGAAAATTGTTACTTTTCCTAGATATCAACAGAAACCAACCTTAGAGGGGAAAGATAAATATTCTATCAAATTAGAGAACCTTCAACATATGATTAAATGTCTAACCAATAAAATCATAGGCATCAAAAGGAACTCTAGAGAAGGCACTTCAACACAACACCTTATATACCTTTCTTTTGTAGACCTAACATGCCACCAAAACCTCTTGAAACCCCACCCACAAACATGAATATTGACTTGGAAGGAGTAGCCATAAAAAAATTCTACAATAATCGCCAATCAAATCATTTGGAGAAACCATACCCTCAATGTATTAATTTCATGAACTTAGTAGTCAATCATTTTATATATGAACGTATTCAAATAGAGTATTCAAGTGAAAATGTAGATGGGAAGTAGAAGAAAAAATGGAAGAACTACCTAACAAAACAACCATGGTTCTATGAGATATGTTTCCTAGTTTAAACCTTGTTAAAGAAGAGGAAAAATTAGAGGAGTTACATGTTCAGAGTGATTATAATATCTGGAGCAAGGGACCTATCCCACAAAATTTACCCCCTAATCCTCAGATTGCAAACAATAAGAAAATTTGGATTGTATCTCTTGTTGCTAGGACTTCTTCAAATAATCAAAATTTTAACAAACCCTCTACAACCAACCAAGATTCTATCTCAATGGAATATAATATATTTGAGAATACCAAGAAGATAAAAAAAAAAACATTTCAATCCTTGATGTACACAATATCGTTGAACAAAGGAAGTTGTTGTTAAGTAATTTGAAATAAAATAATAAACATAGTCATAAACTATTGTGAAAAATGTTGCAAAAATAGAAACCAGTAATTTATAGAATGTGACGGAAATTACTATTCTCTTAGGTAAAAAGTATAAGTCTCGGACTCCACCTTTCTTATTAACTTTCAAGACTTTTAATAAAAATGTACATAACTACGTAAAAAGTCTAAGTCTTAGACTCCACCTTTCTTATTAACTTTTGAGACTAATCAAAATGTACATAACTTCTTGGTGGATTTGAGAACTTCATCTAACATAATAAATTATTTGGTATGTACAAAACTAAATGTTACCCTAAAAAATATTTTACTCATTGTTTTGAGTTAGATAGGTGAGAGTTTAAATTCATAGAAGAACTTAGGGATTGTTGGAATATTCACCAATACTGAGAAGGAGGGGGTGAATCAGTATTGAGCACTTTTTACCATTTTTAACCATAACATGTAAACATTAAGTTATCAATAATTTATAAATTATGATTGCTTTCAAGATATCATCAACATATAACCACATATACATAGTACACAAGATTTTTAGGTGGAAACCCAAATGGGAGAAAACCACATAACGATTTTTAATATATATCTTGAATATTACATCCACACCAACCCCCTTTCTTTTCCCCTTCCTTCCTCCTGAAAATATAAATGAGAGAATCAACCTGTCACAATTACTGTCACTGATACGGGTGCATCATCATCATCAAAACTAATACAACCATAAAAAAAATCATACTAAGATCTCCAAGAATATCCTCCAAATCATGTGCTCAAAATCACCATGATATGCATCAAACCATGTGCCAAGACATCCAAGATGTGCCTCAAAGAATATACCATGCCTCAAAGCATATACCCAACATGTGCCAAAGTATCCAAGATACAAGCCTCAAGTATGTGCCAAAACATAGATGATTTTAGGGGCTAAATTTCGCAAATGGGCAAATTTTCCATAGTTTTCCCAAAAAAAGATTCGTCAATTTCCAGTTTTTCTAAAAATGATTCGCACAAATTCCATAGAAAAAATTTATTTTGCCTTAAAAATCGCCAAAATTTTATAGAAACCATATAAAATCCTTATAAATTTGAATATTTTTACAAAAGTGTTGCCAAACATTTTACGTTTTTCATATTAAGGACTAATAAGATTAGCCCGGGTTTATACATTTTAATATAAATTTCCATCCTTAAAATTATCCTCGCAAAACATGCCTTAAGCATGTGCCAAACCATCCAAGATACGCCTCAAAGCATATCCCATAACCTCTAAGATATGCCTCAAGCATATACCATAACCTCCAAGATACAAGCCTCAAAACATAAAGAAAACATACCTTACATTTTGTAAACAACCTAGTGCATCAGATCTTAGATCATCAAACCTTCCTCGGCTTCAACATCAACAAGAGGGTACCTTCTTTAAACCTTTCCTCAACCTCATGGGACTAGACATGGAAAGAGGTGAGGCATCACGTGACAATACTAGGACAACCAGCAGGGGCCTCACGGGACATCCTATACTTGACCTGTGGGGGTCACCTCAGATAGGGTTTCCCAACAACCCTTCTCACATATGTGGCTCCGAGATATTCATCCTTCACACGATTCCACTTCTTCACTTGCACTAAGAGATTTCACACTTACTTGATATCACACTTGCTTGATCTTCATTATAAAATGAGAGTCTCTTGATGCGTATTTATACTTTTCCAAGTATCTCCTTTACTTGACTTTAGGGCCAACCTATAACTTCTTGTTTGTGACCATTTTTCTCCTTTAATTAATTTTTGGGTCGACTTGTAACTTCCTTAGATCCAGGGCTTATTCACTTGCTTTCGGGGCTTCATATTTAAGAGGGCATATCTCTTCAACCATCAGGAACCACGTGACGTACCACCTACTATTTTAAATGACATGATGAGAACTATCACTCTATGATGGTTCTGAATGCATTTGCAATGTCCTTCATACTCTTTTTCTTCAATAAACTCTGGGCCTCATGACCATACCTCTAGGGTTTTCTGACCATATTGTCAGGGATTCTTGACCATACATTGTAACTTATTTTCTTAACAACTAGGGATTCTTGTAGGCTTCTTCAAAGCGTCTTCCTGTGAGGGCCATGCTTAAAGCTACACCATAAGGGGACCTTTTTAGAGATTCCTTCAAATAAACCTATCACTTCTAGGGGCTTCTAGACCTGCCTCGGGGCTTCTTCTAGGGTTGACATCAATGACAACCAAGTTTCCAACAAGGATGTCTTGATATTCATAGATTCCAGTGCTAAGGTTAATTTGATCATTAATATTATCATGGTCAGTATTCTTGAATCTTATGGTTTACTTCTCAGTAGAGATTGGTCCCAAAATATTCAAGGTTATTTTGCATCTAATTGGGCACAACTTTGGCTTCCTTGAAATGGATAGCCATATAAAATCAAAATCGATCATGAGAAATATATGAAACATACCATGACTAACTTAGAAGTAGATAATGAACCATCTTCCTATGAGTCTCCAATTTTAGGGAATGATGCCCTTGATTCATATTTTGGAAAAAAATTGCAAAATCCTCACTTATTCCTCATGACCAACAATCTAAAATACTACAAGGAAGTATGTTTCAAGAGAATCATTGTAACATAATTGATGTAAATACTGAAGATATAACTAACTTATCAATGGATGCTAGCATTTGGAATATTTTCTTCAATGGCTCCAAGTCTCAAAAAGGAGTAGGAATAGGTTGTTTGATAGTTGAACCGAAACAGAAATGCAATTTTATATCTTGCAGAGTAAATTTTGAATGCACAAATAAATCCACGGAATATGAGGTGCTTGTACAGGGCCTTAATAAATCCATAGATCTCAAAATCAAGAATTTAAAAGTTTCTGGTGATTTTGAAATAATTGTGAGGTAAATAAAAAATATAATCCATAGCAATTCTCCTCACCTAAAAAACTACCAATAGGAGGTGTTAAGTTTGATTGATCACTTTGAAACATTCAATATCTCTACCATTCCTCTAATAGAAAATATAGTAGAAAACTCATTGGCTACCACAACCTCTAGATTAGCTCCATTAGAAGTTTTTGAGCCAAGAAAATTTTCTATCGAGATGCTTTATAAGCCTTCACTCCCTAATAATATTATTAATTGGAGAGTTTTTTAAAGTGATGAACAAATATTAGAGTTTATTACTAACAAATATACTTTCAAGGATGTTGCAATTGTTGACAAAGAATATGAGAAAAACATTAGAAATTTGTAAGGAGGGAATGGGTAATATCAAGGCTAACACAATCCCAAAAGGTGTGGCCACTCTTGAAAAGTTATTTGACTTACAAGACAAATTCAAGAAATACTCCAATGTTTAAAACCATAATTCAACTTTGGATCATGAGATAATTAACCTTGGAACTATTAATAACCCAAAGAATGAGAATCTTGGGTCATGTTGTATTGAAGGGGAAAAACAAGATTACATAAAAGTTTTCAATATCAAGATGTGTTTGCATGGGCATACAATGACTCAAATACTTATGATACATGGATAATTCAACATACAATCCCAATTATGAATGATGTTAAACCTTTCCAACAAAAATTATAAAAAAACCATCCATCCTTGTAACCTTAAGTACATAAGGAGTTGAATTTGTACATAAGGAGTTGAATTTTTTTTATGCTAAACTCATTTTTCAAGTTCACCACTTTATGTGGGTGGAAAACTTAGTTCCAGTGAGGAAGAAAATAGGTGAAAATCATTTGTGTGTTCATTTCCAAAATTTAAACAAATTCTATGAAAATGAAAATTATCTAGTTCCACCCATGGATCAAATTTTGCAGCTTATCTCATGATCTGAAATGTGTTCGGTAGCTGACAATTTCTCAGGATATAACTAGGTACTTGTAGCTAAAGATGACACACTTAAACTGAACTTTATTATTGAATGGAAAAATTTTGTTTATAAAAGAATTCTTTTTGGTTTGATTAATATTTGTGCTCCTTTTCAACGAGAAATAGATATTATTTTCATGGACTAATAAATCACAATGTAGTTGTTTATCTTGATGATGGACCTACATATTCCCAGAACAAATCAAATCACATAAAACACTTCACTCAAATTTTTGAAACGTGTTGGCAACATGGAATTTCACTAAACCGAAAGGAAAATATATTCATAGTCATAAAAGGTAAGTTGTTGGGACATATTACATCTAAATAAGGTATCATGGTTGACCTTGAATGTATTAAAGTCATTTCTCAACTCCCTTTTCCTTGTAATAAGAAGGCAATGCAATATTTTTTCGGAAGGATTAATTTTGTGAGAATGTTCATACCTAATTTTACCAAAATTGTTAAATCGTTAAAAAATTATTAAAAGGACGATGAATTCAAATGCAAAAGATTGAAAATAAAGCGTTTGAAAAGATTAAGTCTACAATTTCTAATGCTCAAGATTTACATAATCTTGATTTCAAGCGTGATTTTTTTATTTATATTTTTGCATCTAATCTTTCTTTAGAAGAAGTCCCCACACAGAAGGATTTGGAAGGAAATGAAAGTCCAATTTCTTTTATGAGCACAAATCTACAAGGATTAGAGTAAAATTATCCAACCACCAAAAAACAAGCATATGCTTTTTTAGAGTTGTCAAAAAATTCAAACCCTACACTCTTAAAAATCATATTAAGGTGATTGTTCCTCATCCTCTGACTAGATACCTTTTTGGTCAATAAGAGATAGGGAAAGAATAGCAAAATGGATGACTACCATCTAGGAATATGATGTAGAATTCAAACTTGCCAATATTGTTCATAGTCAGGGACTCTTTAAATTAGTAGCTGAATCACAAGACTCTATAATGAAGGAAGAAGAAAGATTGGAGAATGAACTTATTTTTCTCACCAATGAATTCCTTTACAATCCTTCTAACCTAAACTCGTGGTACTCTGACTTGAAATATTTTTTACATCACGAGAGTAGTCCTAGTCATCTGAATTCTAAAGGTAAAAGGGCAATAACATTAAAATCTACACAATATCAACTTGTTAATGGAGTCATTTTCCAAAAAAACTATGATGGTGTTTTGTCAATATGTATGGAAAAGGAATATGTAGACAAAGTACTTAAGGATCGTCGAAGAAACCACTACTCACAACATTTTGAGAGTTGGTTATTATTGGCCTACTATTTTTAGGGATGCTCATTCTTATATTGAAAATGCAAGATACACCAATTAACCATTGGAAGAGAGATAAAATAATCCATATGATTGCAACCTGTGTCAATTGAAATACATTTTGAGCAATGGGTAATTGATATTATTATAAAGATAAACCCACATTCCTCTAAGAAACATAGATATATCCTCACTGTTATTGATTATTTCACTAGGTGGGATGAATTTGTGCCATTAACTCAAGTTAATGAAACTACAATCATTTTGTTTATTAAACAACCCTTGATTACTATATTTTGTTAATAATTGGAACACAAGCATAACATGACAAGAAATAGTAGAAACGGCCTTAAGCCATTTTGATTTCTCATTGTATTGATCTCATGATCTAAATTTATAGCACATAGATAGGACCACTTCTAGATCTAGATCTAGATCTCACTGACAACTCATGACAACACCTCATCCATAGATAAGGTTTACAACTCATATCAATGTGGTCTCATACTTTGCGATTGTCTAGGGACTCACGGTCTAACATTCCCCCCATCAATTACAAGTTTTAATAATCGCATTGGTAACAAAAGAATAATTGGTATTATCTTCAATATGAAATCGTTGAACTGAGCTTTGATGGAGACTTTCCTGAAAAACTGTCAATATCTAGATGTTGAATAGTGCATCTGGAAGTGAATAGCTTCCATGTATGAACATTCCCATTATTTTTCTTAGCATCCCCATAGTTGATTGATTTGAGGAGACCAATTGCTATGCTGGAATTCCCAAATGTTGATTGTTTTTTATGACTGATAAGACTTCTAATTTTGAAGCTCGACTATCATCATTGATATTTGATGTTTCCCCCTGTCAGGTACAAGGTGATAAGTTTTTTGAAGTTGGTTGAGAGGATCCAAGCTTGAGTTTTGGATTATTTTGTTCTTCAACTATTCAGGGTTGAAAGGATTCAAACATAAGCTTTGGATTCTTTATGTGGTGGTTTTTTTTGTTGACCACTACCCATATTCCAATGACACTTGAACAATGTGGTGTTTTTTGGGTTATCACTAACCATATTCACTTTATACTTGAAGAATTGGTGGTTTTGGATTAGCACTAACAAATTTTGAGTTTGAATAATGTACTCCCCGTTGTTGATTCCATTTCCATGAATTTATCCATCCCCAATAAAAAAAAATCTTAAATGTCTTCTTCTTTCAACACTTTTATGAGAGATGATTTGCCTTCCCACAATGGAGACAAGGATGGAGATCAAAACACTGTGACTCCAAGTGACCAACTCTATGATAATGTTGGCACTTATGAGTAATATTCTTCACTTCTTCAAGAAGTCCTGCACTCACAAACTGAATTGATTTAGAGTAGTCTGGGATATGCAATTTGTTGCCTTTTTCATATCCTAATCCATGTCGATAATTCTTCCCAAGGTCTGACAAACATCTTGGAAAGATCATTTTGTTGTTCTTTTGTTTTACATTTGTTATTGTTGTTGTTTTCCGTCTCAACTTTTGATTCATCTTTGATAAATATTTCCTCCATCAATTAAATGGAAGATTCCATATCTTCTATGTCCACCATCAAGTCTTCTATATCATAATTAGCATCAACCATCTGCATTATGTCTTGTGTATCACAAATCACCTCATCCTTTTGTATAAACTCATTTGTATCACATTTCACATCAATCTTTTTGATGAACTCTTCTGTAGCACATGTTGCATCAAACTTTTCTATTAGATCTTTTGTATCACAATTTGGATCAACTTTTTGTATGAGGGTGTTTGCTACAGATGTTACATCAATCATGTCATCGATTTGATTATGTTTTTCTCTTAGTTTTATATGAAGTGCATCAATCAATTGATCCTTCATTTCTATTTCATCTCAAAGATCATTTGTTGATTGTATTGTATCAACCATGTGATCAATTATGTTTCTCTTTTGACTTAATGTCCTCTCAATATTTTTAACTCGATTTTGCAATTCATGGTTGTACTCTTGCAATTCTTTGATAGGCGTTTTGTAAATGCTTTCCTCCTTTTCTTATTTCTTATTATTCTCTTGCTCACTTGTCATGCTCGCTTGTATTTGCTCGTTTGCACTTGTTTCTTTTATATCACACTTGCTTGATTTGATGTTACACTTAGGGTGTTGGGTACTATCGATCATGCACCTTAAAGTGTGATGACAATGACTTAACTTGACCTCCTTATTCAAATTTCAAGCAGGTCTTGATGATGACATTCACAATTGACTTTGACTTGAAAAGGGATTGACACTTTACCCCTTGTACAATTAATTGCTTAAGTTTATCCTTTAACGCTGACAATTCAAGTCATGAATCAAATAAATTTTATGCTTGATGGATTTCACTGTTTCCAGTTAGTGTCAAATATTTGAAATGACACATAACCTTTTACCAGATTACAGAAATGGTAAGTTATAGAAGACTTCAATACACTTAATTTTGACAATCACCATTGAACTCCATGAGTTCATAGGAATTATGTGTTTGATTTGCATGCTTAATTAAATATGTGACACACTAGAAAATATAATCATCAAAGAAAATAACCACCAACCACCAGCATAATTACACAAGCATTGGAGTTGCCTTTGAGAGCTAGGAACATCTAGTTGCCACTGTGGTCTCGGATGTATTTAACTTGCACGCAGTGAGAACCGAGGGTTTATCCAGACAAACTCCTCACTAAATCATATTTGGTGCTAATTAACATGCATAACGTTGGTGAACTGCGTAAATATTCTCCTTTGAATTGCAGAGATCACTAGCATTCCAGATGTAATATAAAATCTGTCATCTATGATTCGTTTGCATTTTAATCTGTGGGTCAGGTTGGGGAATCCAGACCGAGCCAACAATGGATTCGACAATGACAACTAAGACTGGGTGGGCAAATTCTGGAAACTTTCTGGGGGCTTCTATTTTTTTTCTGGAAATCAAGTTGATAATGGATTCAATACAACTGTAGGTAGCACAGGATGGACATCATATGAGGAACAAAAATATGTACTTGTGGGATGGGGTTCTCTATGGGCCAGATGTGCATTATCCGAGAGCAACCCTTCATTATCTGAGAGCAACCCTTCAGATCTTTTCTTTGCCACCGTGCCTTCAAAAGAGTGTAGATCTAATTTTCCAATTTGAACAGATAATGAATTTGGAGAATTTATAGAAAGCACATATTCGACAACTCATGCATAAAATAAAAAACACTACACCTCCCCAAATAAAGTAATTGTACTTCTACAAATTGAANCAAAAGAGTGTAGATCTAATTTTCCAATTTGAACAGATAATGAATTTGGAGAATTTATAGAAAGCACATATTCGACAACTCATGCATAAAATAAAAAACACTACACCTCCCCAAATAAAGTAATTGTACTTCTACAAATTGAATTAACTATGAACTCTTTTTTTATTGTTGCATTCTTGCTTGCTTGATCTTTGTATGCAGATATACCGTGTTGAAATTGGCTACCATCAACTAATAAAAAAGTGACCACATTAAGGGATCACACCATTGTATGGATCATTATTATGATCATTATTATGGGTCACATGGATAACATGACAAGACATAGCGGAAAAGGACTTAAGTCATTATGATGGCTCATTGTATTGATCTCATGATTTGAATTTATAGTACATAGATAAGACTACTTCTAGATATAAATTTAAATCTCAGTGAGAATTCATGACAACACTTCATCAATAGATAAGGTTTACAACTCATATCAATGTGGTCTTGGACTTCGTTATTGTCCAGAGACTCACAGTCTAACATATTTGGTGTTCCCTGAGTCATTGTGTGTGACAATGCTTCACATTTTTATTCATCTCTATTGGATAAATTTGAATTAGAATAAGGAATATTTGGTTGTCAACTAACTATCCACAAGGAAATGGAATGGCCAAATATACTAATAAGAATTCGATTTTCATTTTGAAAAAGACCGTACTTGAAAACCATAGGAATTCTTTACTCAATGCCTTGTGGACTGATCAAGTAACACTAAAGGGTTATTTCTCCATATTATTTGGTTTATGGGTAGGAAGAAGTTTTCCCACCCAATGTTTTCTTGCCTTCACTACAACTTTCCCAATCTTCTCAAGGAAACCCCTACTCGACTTTCCAAGATCGAATAGATACATTAGTCTTGTTGGAAGAAAAAAGGGAAAGAGATAAACAAGAGTTTGTTATTGATCAATGGATCATTAAATGATGGTTTGATAAACATAATGATGGTTACAAAAACTTTGAAATAGGGGATTTGGTATTGAAATGAGATTGGGTAAATGAATCAAAAGGAAAACACACAAAGTTTCAACATTTATCGCTCAATCCTTTCAAGTTGTTGAGAAGATAGTACATATAGGTTGAAGAGTTTGGAAGGGGATCTAAATCTTATTCTTGGTAATGGCTAGTTCTTGGAAAGGTATTTCCCCTTATTGTTTGAAAAAACAATCACATTGTACATAATAATTTTTAGCTTTTATTTAACCATTTTTTAGCTTAGTTTTTTTCTATTTGATTTTGTTCTCATTTCTTCATAGTTTTATTTTTGGTTTTTGGTTTTAGTTAGTTTCATAATATTTAATCAATCTTTAGTCTTTTTATTTCAATTTTCTTATTATTTTAAGTTAAGTTTTCAACATTTAGCATACACATGAATTATTTCTCTTTTCTATGCCTTATCTTTTTCTTATTTGGTCATAAGTACGGTGATATAGTTGTAAGTTAAAATTGTGAGCAAAAGACCACTATATGTTTTATCTTTTTGAGGATTTAGTGATTTTTAATACTTTGTTACTAAGTAATTAGTTTAATACAATGGAGAATTTAATCTCACTCATATTTAATTGGATAACTTGGTTAAGGATATGAGAGTGAGACTAAGTCATTTCACCTAATAGGGATTATATTAAATATCTAAACTACTATACTCATTTTTTATGCAACATATATCATCCTCATAGCTAATAAAGATAATGTTCCCCTCCTTTCTTCTATATATAAAAAAAGAATAACAGAACGTTTAAGTTAAACTCTTCACAAAAGAAAATATGAAGCTAA
Source organism: Picea engelmannii (assembly GCA_009831015.1). Classification (NCBI taxonomy): domain Eukaryota; kingdom Viridiplantae; phylum Streptophyta; class Pinopsida; order Pinales; family Pinaceae; genus Picea; species Picea engelmannii. The sequence continues at coordinate 141,207 of ML801714.1, read as the reverse complement.
GGAAAGGAACATGCTTTTGTGAGGGAATGTAGATATATTCATCAGGGATATGGATGTTTGTTAGTGGAGCAAGGTCTATGATATCAAGATGACTTTATTGGGGTTATGGATGCTCATGGGCAATGGAGCAACACCATGATATTGAGAAGTTAGTATGGAGAAATTAATAAACTAATCTCAAAGGGTGGTGGCCAATATCTATGATTTGCATCCTAGCCTATAATTATGCTAAAAGGGAAATTCACCTCATATTCTCTTATGGATATTAAATAAGTATTTTGCATTAAAGTAGTCCTAGCCTAGAATTATGCTAAAAGGGAAATTCACCTCATATTCTCTTATGGATATTATCTAAGTATTTTGCATTCAAGTAAAGAGGGCAATCTAAGGTCAAACTGAAATTGAAAATATCAATACCTACTATTTTCAAAGTTTTGTCTAAGTATTGAACTTGAAATTGCATTTTGTTTCTAACTCAAATCAAAATGAAAAGAATCTATGATTCATCTAGTGTATCTCCATTTGTTGAGACCTCAAAACACCCTAAAATTTTGAAATTTTTTGGATTCCATTTTCTTTTGATTTTTCTCTATTTATGAAAACCTTATTTTGAAAAATTGTTTTTAGCAGTTTTCATTTTTGACAAGTTTCTTTGTTTTTTAATCACCATCTTCCAAAAAGGCCAAGTATGAACTTCAAAAATTCTTTCAAAAATTGCATAGCAAGAGTAACTTTCCAAGATCGAAAAGATACATTAGTCATGTTGGAGGAAGAAAGGGAAAGAGATAAACAAGAGTTTGTTGTTGATGAGTAAATCATTAAATGATGGTTTGATAAACATAATGATGATAACAAAAAAATTGAAATAGGGGATTTGGTATTGAAATGGGACTGGGTAAATGAACCAAAAGGGAAACACACAAAGTTTTAACATTTATAGCTCAATCCTTTTCAAATTGTTGAAAAGATAGGAGATGGTACATATAGGTTGAAGAGTTTGGAAGGGGATCTAAATCTTATTCTTGGTAATCGCTAGTTCTTGAAAAGGTACTTCACCTTATTGTTTGAAAAAACAATAATATTGTACATAATAATCTTTAGCTTTTATTTAACCATTTTTTAGCTTAGTTTTGTTCTAGTTAATTTTGTTCTCATTTCTTCATAATTCTATTTTTGGTTTTAGTTAGTTTCATAATATTTAAATCAATCTTTGGTCTTCTTATCTCAGTTTTCTTATTATTTTAAGTTCAGTTTTCAACATTTAACATACACATGAATTCTTTCTCTCTTCTAATTCTATTTTTGGTTTTAGTTAGTTTCATAATATTTAAATCAATCTTTGGTCTTCTTATCTCAGTTTTCTTATTATTTTAAGTTCAGTTTTCAACATTTAGCATACATATGAATTCTTTCTCTTTTATATGCCTTATCTTTTTCTTATTTGGTGATATAGATGTGAGTTAAAATTGTGAGGAAAAAAACATTATATGTTTTATCTTCTTGAGGATTTAGTGGTTTTTAATACTTTTCTACTAAGTAATTAGTTTAATTCAATGGAGAATTTAATCTCACTCATATTTAATTGGATAGCTTGGTTAAGGATATGAGAGTGAAACTGAAGTCATTTCACCTAATAGGGATTATATTAAATATATAAACTACTATACTCATTTTTTATGTAACATATATAATCCTCATAGATAATAAAGCTAATGTTCCCCTTGTTTCTTCTATATATAAAAAAAGAATAAGAAAAAGTTTAAGTTAAACTCTTCACAAAATAAAATATGAAGTTGTTCCCCTTGTTTCTTCTATATATAAAAATAGAATAAGAAAAAGTTTAAGTTAAACTCTTCACAAAAGAAAATATGAAGTCAAGGAAAGGAACATGCTTTTGTGAGGAAATGTAGATATATTCATCAGGGATATGGATGCTTGTTGGTAGTGGAGCAAAGTCTGTGATATCGAGATGACTTTATTGAGGTTATGGATGTTCATGGAAAATGGAGCAACACCATGATATTGAGAAGTTAGTATGAAGAAATTATTAAACTAATCTCAAAGGGTGGTGGCCAATATCTATGATTTGCATCCTAGCCTAGAATTATGCTAAAAGGGAAATTCACCTCATATTCTCTTATGGATATTAACTAAGTATTTTGCATTAAAATAATCCTAGCCTATAATTATGCTGAAAAGTGTTCCCACCAAGGAAGTGACTTCTGAAACATTTAGTCAACGGTTTTTACTTTAGTCAGAATATTAAGTCTAAATTCTACACCGCTAAAGTGAAAAGTATTCCCCGCCAAAGGAATGTTTCTTTGTTGATTGACAACGTATTTTTGAGGTCATCTCCAAACTTTCTCCAAAGTATTAACGTTAAAATGTTTTTCGCATATGATTATAAGGTTTTAGTGGGGATGAAAGTTTTAAATTGGATCTCACTTACCCTTGCAAATGAAAGAAATGAAACTACTCCAGAATTAAGAAATATGCATGTCCCTGGAAAATCGCAGCGTAGCAATTAGTAATTAATATGCATTCTCGTCACCTGGATTTTCAATCACATCTATTCACCACGTGACACACTATGCATTATAGTCTTAGAGTTTTGGCACCCTATGTTTCCAGTGTACAAAGAGTTCAATTATCCAAATTGTGCCTAAATGAACCATCGAACGATAATGGATCAATACCGAAATAAACAGGGAAGGGAGCCAACACTAGAAAATGTCATTAGTTTTTTTATACTTCAATCGATACTTCGAAATGCATCTACATTGACATGGAAACTACTCCAGAGAACAATACACTTGTAATTCATTTGGAAAAACCTAACATGGATCCAATTAGGCCCATATTCATAGATATTAAAACATATATCGTCCTTCAACAAACTTTCCATAGATGGGGTGACATATATAGGACATTCAAAGAGGAGTACCACCCGGATTTTATACCTCCTAGTAATCCAACAATCATAAATACATATGATTATATTAGAATGTCTCATCCACATACTATTGTTGCCAAACTCCCAGTGCTACCAATAGGTTATATAATGTATTATCAAGAACACTAACATAGAGAATACAATTATTATAAATGATGTGGGAAAATACATTACTTCTTTCCAACAATCAAAATTGGGAAAATATTATAGATTTCATCAACTTGAGAAATATATGAGACAGAGTTTGTACAACAATTCCACGAGGATTATGATGTTAAAAATATTTTAAAAGGCTAGTGGGTTGAGGAGAAGATATTTTTTGCTAAGAATGATGGATTATACAATGAATAATCTAATAGATCCTTATATCAATGCAATGGCCTTTATGTGAAGACTATATGGGAAATCAAATTGTACACACTTTAAGGATGTTTGGGTCTCAGTTTTTCATACTATAATTACAAGTGGTCCTATATTCAATTGGGTTGCAATTTTATCACATTCAATGAAAAGTTCCATAGAAAAGGATAAGAATCCAAATACTAAGATATCCCTACATTTTATATAGATTTTTATTTGCTTGACATTGTATGTGGAAGAAACCCTTTTCTAGGTCTAAATTGGAATTGGAATTGGAATATAGTTGGAAATCCTATTCATGTTTACTATCAAGGCTTATAGAAAAAAAAATACAAAATAAATTATGGATAGTTGTGCGATTATTTCTTTGCTCCACTATACAAACTAATATTTTGTAAGCAATGATCTAGGTTGTGTGAAGAAGATATGATCTTGTTACGAAGCATTGGAAGTTGGTATCTACAAGAAGACCACACTTATCTTAGGATATATGGATAGACTAGTCCTCCTCATTTTTTTCCTAAGTATGCCCTAAATAGCTTGGTATTAGAAGATATAACCTATCAAACCATCCTCCATGGTTTTAATGCTTCTTTACGAAAGATTCAAAGAGAAAATTATTTATTCTTTACAATATGTATATTGGGCATTATGGGTTGAGTAAATCAAACAAGCAAGACAAGAAGCAAATGTTGTGTTGGATTATAGGTTTTCACAAGGTCAATTTAGGAGATATGATCTTGATGTATTAGTTTTAAAACATAACCATTATGTTGTTGTAACCTGGCCTTAAGATCATGAACACTGTGGTCATGAGTTACCTTTTGAGAATGCCACTTCTTGGGAAGAAGTAAAAGAAATACTAAAGCCTAAATATCAAACTTCAACTCAAGGTACAGGTTCTGAAGAACAAGCAAGAAAAGAAGCTAAGATTGCAAAGAAAAAGATTCTAGAAGTCGAGTAGTTGAAAAATAAATAAAAGGACGTGAAAATTAAGGCAACTGAAGTAGAAAGGTTGAGGAAAGAGAAAGAAGAGAGTGAGAAAAAAGTAGCAACAAAATTGAAAAGATTGATGAAGAAAAGGAAAAATTAGAAATGGAACTAAAGGAATAGAAAGACAAATAAGAAGCTGCAAAGAAGAGGAACCTATAATAGAAACAAGAAACCCAAGAAACAAATAACATTGATCCTTAAAAGGAGAAGAAATACATTGTAGAAGCCACAAAGAAATCCATGCATTAGAAAACCCTAACCCAACAACCTCCCACTACTACTAATTAGATTGATGTAACTATGGAGGATTTAGTAATTCCAAAACATGGTATAGCTTCAATAGGAGATGAAAAAGGAAATGACAATATATGGAAGAGATACCACTCTAAGTAGTCTATAAAATATCTTGTCACGGGGTGATAAAATTATTATTAGTCCCATGAATGATGTCACGGATCTAGAGTTTATTACTCATAACAAGAGGAAAAAGACAATTGTAAAGAAGACTTATAGGAAAAGAAGAATTTATTTGGATAACACTTTTGTTTGACAATTGTAATGAATACTTATAGGAAAAGAAGAACTTGTTTGGATAACAGTGTGGTTTTCACAACTAAGGAGCACATGAGTAATGACCCGAATCGTTACGACTCCAAGCGAAGCGAAAAGTGCAATTTGTTTTTTGTTTTAGGCAGGAAGGCAACGGCGAAAACAGTTATACCACACAACCTGACGACGAAAACCACACACGCAAATCAGGAAACAGTCAACAATGACTCAACCCACTAGCACATCGTGCAACTGGTCGAAAACATGTAGAAATCAAAGACAGATAGAAATGACTACCCGCCCGACACAAACACAACAACGCCTACTAGCTAAAGGACAGTATCCACCATCCCGACAAAACGGCCTTGATGGCCAGTAACTAGAACCTTGGTGGCACGCAAACCCAACGCATGAAGGCATCACAACCCAAGCAGCAACAACAACCACAACGATCATCAACGCCCACAACGGAAATCACAGCTCCGACCAAGTTATCATTCGCCTCTATCTAATAGGGTGTTCCATGATCCCCTCATTAGGGATCATGTCGTCCCCAGGTGATAGGTGCGACAATAACCATGGCGCAACATAACCTATATGGACAAATGACTGAAGATAAATCCAACGTGCTAGGATATGAAATAACTGACAAGAAGACTACACCCACGCCCCCATGCAACAAGTCAACAAGACACAGATGACATCGCTCAATTAATTTGTGCACGCTATTAAACGACTCGATCACAACCATAACCATAATTGTTATGTAAGCTATCTGAGGGTGAGGAGTGAACTGTTATAACCAACAAATCCTATAACTCAACATTATAACTTGTCTAAAATGATATCCTATTATTTGATAAAAATCAACAGCAACTGGTATGTCATTTATTATTAATAAAGGTTATTATTTTCCTTGAATAGCAATCAACTTTTAATTCCTTAAGCTCTAATCACTCAAGGGATACGTTAGATAAGGTAATTATGTACTATCTCGCCCATATATACTACTCTCTGCCACACCTTAGATATTATATATCTCTGTCGCAACTTAGCTTAATATCTCATAAAATCGTTATGCTACCAATAAAATAAAAGTTGCACTAACCATTAATAAAATCACTACGTTTGATCAATATATCCATTTAAACCCTCAATGTATCGTTGTTTAATTTGCCAAGGTTAACAAGTATAAAACTAATTTAGCAACCAGTTAAACTATAATTCTCTGTCATGGATGTTATTGTATTGCTTCGTTGTTGTTGACTAAATGTTGTATTTAGTCGTTGTAAGGTATTGCCAAGAAAATTGCTATTCTAATTAAAATCACTATCATACTTTGATGTCATTCAACGTATGTGCTTGCTTCCTAGTGAATCATCCCGGTTATTCAACAAATTAAATTCACAGGTAGAAGGTTGATGTCGACGATGATAATGTTGAATCAATTACTATTCTTCATTCCATTAGTTGTCTATCATACAATTCATATTGCTATCTATGTAAAGGAGGGTCCACCATCTACACAAAGGCTGGAAACATTGTTTTGATACAAGAGAATTCGTTGTCCACTTACATATAAAATTATGTCTCAAATTATGAGAGTTGCTAAAGCATAAGGTACAATAAGAGAATTACTAGTATACAACATCCAATCATATAAGAATCGCCATAATACAACAAAAAAAATATAAGCATCGCTATCATACATCATCCCATAAGGGTTCGCTGCCACAGGATGTATGAATTGCTTACCCAATAATTAAGAGAGTTGTCAGTGTATTAAATGTAGCCAAGGTACGAGTAAAACTCTGAGTGTGTTAAAAAAAGAAGCTGGTAGGTAATAAATAGGTAAATAAAATACGGAGCATTGTCTGTAAAGATCCCTAAGTTGTTGTCATTTAAATCCTGGAATGAAACTACGGAACGTTGCCATTTAATTCAGGGAACGTTGTCAATAATTATCAAGGAAATGCTTGGCAATTGAATAAGGTTATTGTTGTCTACTGAAGTCACAGGGAATGGTTGGGAACCCTTTAAACGGAAATGCGGGCTATAAATAACAAGAACGTTGTGTAAATCGTTGGCATAAACGATTTTTCCATCTATTATATGATACCACGGGTGTAATCCAAGCGTGAGTCATCGAGTTAATCACTGACGTGGCTGTCAAATAGTTCATAAAATTGCAGGTCTAGAGAATGATGTTGTTGTAATAATATAATCTATCAGAATTTAAAATGCTATGTATGAAATCACTATGTATTGAAACGCTGAGTAAAAAGGCTATCCAAATAGAAAATCGTGGGCTATATAAAAATATAAAAACGTAGTCATAATGATATATATAAAAACGCAGGTAATAACCATTCCTGCAAGTAAAAACGCCATCCAAATAACAAATTGCGGGCTACATAAAAATATAAATACGCAATCATAATGATATATATATATATATATATATAAACATAGGTAATCACCATTCTCACAGGTAAAAACGCCATCCAAATAGCAAATCCCGGGCTATATAAAAATATAAAAATGCAGTCATAATGATATATAAAAAAAAAGGTAGGTAATCACCATTCCCGCAGGTAAAAACACCATCTAGAGATTAGTTTCCTAATTTCCCCTTTTTCCCTTAGATTCCTAATTCTTTTTAAGTTTCCCTCTTTTCCCTTTTTATCTTAAACTCAAATTAACAACTGTAGAAAGATTACCTTTTACCCATTTTTCTTTTTAATTAATAAAATTGAATTAGCAAAAGTAGAAAAACAATCAATTCCCTTTTAAAATTTTAATCCCTCAAAATAATTTGATTTTAATAAATTAATTGAATTGCCTACCCCCTTCTCGTCACATGTTTAATTATGATTATATTATTATTATTATTTTTATTTTTATTTTACCACAAGTATCACTTAGACCTAGATTTTAATTTCCTAGGTTGGGTGACATTTTTATTACGGAAAATGTTTTTAAATCTCACTTATCATTTCATTCGATTTAAGGCTGACTGGGTTTATTCACTTAACCGTTGAAATCGCGACGTGCCCTTCAAGACGCACTAGGTGCTCCAAGGGTGTCACTCGCCTTTTTATGTTTTCCTTGCAGGACGTGCCCTTCAGGATGCACTACGTGCTCCAAGGGTGTCACTCGCCTCTTTTCATTTTCCTTGTGCGACGTGCCCTTTGGGACGCACTATGTGCTCCAAGGGTGCCACTCGCCTCTTTTCATTTTCCTTGCGCGATGTTCTCTTCAGGACACACTACGTGCTCCAAGGGTGCCACTCGCCTCTTGACTGACTTGGTAGACATCAAAAATCCCCAGAGTCAATACTCTGCCAGGTGATCTTGTGGGAGACTAATGGCCTCTAAGGAATAAGGCCCCTGCCTTATTGCGCGCCCCTTAGAATCATCGCGAGTGACTGTCACAGTATGCCCTCGCGGCATCGTGGGTCTTCTCAAACTAGGTAATTGTTAACCTACAATTCAATCCACGGCGGGAGTGCTAGTAAGTTGCGGTAGGGTTGTTGTCCACACCTCTCCCTCAACGTCTCTGGTTGTCGTGCGTGACCCCTTTACTCCACATGTGAGTTTGGTCGACAAGCTATCGTCAGCCTGCATCATCAATGAATAATGTCAAAAATAAAATCAATCATCATAACATCTAATTAGATGTGCATATGTCATATCAACAATAATCAAAACTCAATAGTCCACTCTCTAACTCGATCCAGAGTCCAAGGGGTTTCATCGATGCCTCTGCATCCTCGAGGTTCAAATTCCTTCACACGCAGGAGAACCCAATCAATAGCACCTGTCTATGTAAACAAACAAAATAACATATCCATAATGCCTCATAATCATAATCAAACGGCCAATAGTAAAATAATCTGGATCACTTGTAAGCAAGTGTCCTTAAAGAATAAGTTTGCTTAGTGTGCACAAGAGCGAGATGTTACATACACCCCCTCTTGGTCTAAACTTCATCCCAAAGTTTCACAATATATAAGTGTCGAAAGAATTTGTATCACAGTATCATAAGACTATCTATCAAACAAAAATGGAAACTGTTGGCACATCTCATATGCGTCCTCCCAAGTCGTCTAGTGCGGACTATAGTTGTCCCACTGGACCTTGACCTGATCTACTGTTCGACGTCGTAGATGTCGAGTGCGACGATCCAGGATGCGGATTGGCTCAACCGTGAGCTCACCCTCATCCGATACCTGTAAGGTACTCAAGTCAAACATGTGTAGAATCACTAACATAATGTCTCAAAACAGATACGTGAAAAACATCGTGCATACCCCTCAAAGAATCAGGCAAGGCTAGTCGATTGACCATGGGCCCCTTTCTTTCAACCATCTCGAAAGGACCCATGAACCTAGGAGAGAGTTTAGCACCCTTTCCAAACTCAATCGAAATCTTATGCGGTTTTACCTGTAAGAAGACTCGATCGCCAACTTCGTAACTACGGTCGACACGGTGCGCATCAGCATAACTCTTTTGTTAATCCTACGCTTCTTTGATCCTTTTTCTTAATGTTTGCATTTGATCTTCCATTTCTTGGATCTCTTATGGTCACACTAGGACCCTATCCTCAAGCTGATCCCAACTCAAAGGCGTCTAAAACAATCGCCCATAAATAAACTCGAAAGGCGCCATCTTAATGGTGCTTTGGTAACTATTGTTATATGTGAATTCTACTAGTGGAAAGAATTCCTCCCAACGCTTATGTTGGTCCATCACGTACATGTGCAACATGTCTTCCAAGATTTGGTTTGTTTGTTCAGTCTGCCTGTCAATCTCTGGGTGATACGCAGTACTAAAGTTAAGTTGAGTTCCCAAGGCCTCCTGGAAACTAGTCCAAAATCGTTCGGTAACATCGATCCTTGATCGGATATAATTCTCTTAGGCACGCCATGCAGCCTCACAATCTCACTGATGAAAAATCTAGCTATGTCAGGTGCCTGATACGTCGTACGCACAAGAATAAAATGAGCACTCTTCATCAGAATGTCGACTACCACAAAAATTGATTTGTGTCTCCTTGTCGTCAACAGCAATCCAACAATGAAATCCATAGAAATAACCTCCCATTTCGATTATGGAATAGCGTGTGGATGTAGTAATCCTGTTGGATGTTTATGTTCAGCCTTTACCTGATGACATTCAAGACATATGACCACATAGTTGACTATGTCTACCTTCATTCCCTTGTAGAAGAATAAGGGTTTAAGGTCTGCCCTCATCTTCATGACCCCTGGGTGGGCCATGTACACTGCTCTGTGAGCCTCGTTTAGGATCAAACTCCTCAACTCGTCGTTCGGTGGTATGTAAATCCGATTTTTAAACCTCAATAATCCATCGTCGTCAGACGTAAATCCTCCAAGTCTTGGTACCATCATTGTGTTTTGTCCGATAAAAACCTTTACCTCTTTGTACCAATCATCGTCGCGTTGTAAAGTTAGAATCTTTTCACGTAGATTCGTCTAAAGAGGCAACACCGAAAATATGTGTGGTCTCTGAATCAATGCATCTGCCACTCGGTTCATTGTTCCTTTTATGTAAGTAATCTCAAAATCGTACTCGCTAAGAAATTCCGACCAACGTCGTTGTCGCGCGTTCAAGTCACTTTGCGTAAAGATGTGTTGTAGTCCACAGTGATCCATTTTTAGTTCAAATTTTCATACAATAAGGTAGTGTCTCCAACCTCTCAAGGCATAAACAATAGTTGACAACTCCAAATAGTGCATCGCATAGTTCTCCTCATGCCTTCTCAACTTCCTTTCTTGTTCCAAGCAAACTTCTTGTTCTTCTTCTACAATTCCGTGATCGGATTTTCTATCTTTGAAAATCCCTCGACGAACCGTCGATAGTATCCTGCTAAACCCATGAAGCTATGCATTTTCGGGACATTCGTAGGTGCGGGCCATTCCATAATAGCCTCGACCTTTGTTGGATCTACGGCGATACCTCCGTCGGAGATGACATGCCCTAAGTAGTGAATCTTTGATTCGTAAAATGAGCATTTAGACAATTTCCCATATAATTTGTTCTCTCGCAGACACTGTAGTACTAAGCGCAAGTGCTCGTCATGCTCCTCCATCGTCCGAGAGTAAATCAAAATATCGTCAATGAATACTTGGATGAACTTGTCCAAGTACTCGTGGAACACCCTGTTCATCTACTCATAAATACCCCTGGGGCGTTTGTGAGTCCAAACGGTAAAATAGTCAACTCGTAATGTCTGAAGCTCATCTTAAAGGCGGTCTTAGGGATGTCATCCTCCTTGATCTGCAGCTAGTGATACCTTGATCTCAATTCAATCTTTGAAAATACCATTGCACCCTTCATCTCATCAAACTAATCATCAATCCTTGGCAACGGATATTGATTCTTGATCGTTGTCTTTTTCAATTGACGGTAGTCAATGCAAAGTCTCCATGACCCATCCTTCTTTCATATGAAAATAACAGGCACACCCCATGGTGACACACTTGGACATATAAGTCCCAGGTCTAGCAAATCCTTCAGTTGCATTCTTAACTCCTGTAAGTCCAGGGTCGACATCCAATAAGGTTTTCTTGCTATTGGTTCAATCCCTGGTTTTAGGTCTATGGTAAATTCCCATTCCCTCTCCGGCGGCATCCCAGGTAACTCCTTCGGGAAGACGTCCGCAAACTCCCTCACCATAGGAAGGTGTTCTAGACCTTCTGCTACTCCCTTATTGTTTAACAACAGGATCGCATAAAGCTTACATCCCTTGTGCATGTTCTTCCATAACTGTAAGGAAGAGATTAACCTTAGGGACACTCCTTGGTTCTGACCTACAATCACTCGTCTTTGTCCCTCATCATCGACCAGGATCAACCGTTTTGTATTACAGTTGAGTATCGCCTCATGCGATTCCAATCAGTCCATACCGATCACAATGTCACAAGATCCTAAAATTGTGACGTACAGGTTGGACCTATAGACAAAACTCTCTCAGGTCAAGGCTACAGCCTGTAACCTTTGGTAGCACTTGGATATATCAAATGTTAAGGGTCTGGTTAGCGACAGTACCTGACGTCTTGAGCATAGTCGACTAGTGCTCTTCCTGGCAGTTATTCACCACTGCATGACTCCATTGGGCCTTGCCCAAATCTCCCACGGTAGTGGATCCGAATGGTCCAGATGCTCTAGTCCTTTTCACTCGGCAGTCGCGCTGGAAATGTGGCTCCCTACATTCCAACACACTTTCTTCAGTCCAAAATTACTAGTTCCCGAAGTAGAAGTTGAATCCTAACACTAAGGCCAACACGAACTTGTTGACCTTACGTTCTCTGTAATTTGGTGTGAAGCATACCAAAACAGCTCCAAAACGGGCCTCGTACTGGGGCATTGTACGGTCGCCCTGTCGCAAGGCGTTGAACTCATTGAGCTGATGCTCAACGAATTCCTTAGAAAGATATCTCTCCTAGAACCGTTCCTCAAACAGTTCCCAAGACGTGTCTTTGACAGCCATGTTCAAGTGGCAAGAGCGTCTTCCACCATAGAAGAGCTCTCCCCTTCAGTTGAAAGACCATCATGCAGACCTTCATGTTGGAGGTATAGTCACGAAGTGTGAAGCATATCGCCATACTCTCCCACCATGCCTCGGCAGCAGCGTCATTCGGGGCACCAAAGAACTCAGAAATTTGACCTTCTCGAGTTCGTAGTGAATACTAACGGTATTAGTTGGGTGGGTTGTGGACCCTCAGGGGTACAGGCGCCCTGTCCTCATCTCAGTACAGATGGTGAATCAATGCCTCTGACAATCTATGGAAGGACCTTATCAGACCATCATCATCCCTTACAACAATCGGATCCAGCCCAAGGACTTGCTCCTCCCCTTGGGGGTTAGACTCTGAGGGCGTGGGCACTTCTGGAGGCATCGCACCTCCTTCCATGGCACCACGTTGCGAACCTCTGTAGCGTCCTCTAATCGAGATCACCACATGGACACGTTAAAGTTTTTAGTTAGTGCTAGGTTAATATTCAAGGGTTTACTGCAGTGGAAATCATGGCGATCCATAGTCGCAAGGTTGAACCCCGCTCTGATACCATAAGTAAAGACCCCAATCGTTACGACTCCAAGCGAAGCGACAAGTGAATTTTTTTTTTTGTTTTAGGCGGGAAGGCAATGACGACCACAATTAAACCACACAACCTGACGAAAAACACCATGCATGCAGATCAGGCAACAGTCAACAACAACTCAACCCACTAGCACATCATGCAACTGGTCAAAAACATGCGGAAATCAAAGACAGATAGAAATGACTACCTGCCCGACACAAACACGACAATGTTTACCATCTAAAGGACAACATCCACCATCCCGACACAACGGCCTCGACGACTAGTAACTAGAACCTCGGTGGCACGCAAACCCAACGCATGAAGGCATCACAACCCAAGCACCAACAACAACCGCAATGATCATCAACACCCACAATGGAAAGAAAAAATCCGGCCAAGTTATCATTCGCCTCTATCCAATAGGGCGCACCATGATCCCCTCATCAGGGATCATGCCATCCGCAGGTGATAGGTGCAAAAATAACCTTGGCACAACATAACCTATCTGGACAAATTTCTCAAGATAAATCCAACGTGCTAGGAGTTGAAATAACTGACAAGAAGACTACACCCACGCCCCCATGCAACAAGTCGACAAGACACAGATGACATCGCTCAATTAATTTGCGCACGCTATTAAACGACTCAATCACAACCATAACCATAATTGTTATGCAAGCTATCTGAGGGTGAGGAGTGAACTGTTGTAACCAACAAATCTTATAACTCAACATTATAACTTGTCTAAAATGATATCCTATTATTTGATAAAAATCAACAACAACTGGTATGTCATTTATTATTAATAAAGGTTATTATTTTCCTTGAATAATATTCAACCTTTAATTCCTCAAGCTCTAATCACTCAAGGGATACGTTAGATAAGGTAATTATGTACTATCTCGCCCATATATACTACTCTCTTCCACACCTTAGATATTATATATCTCTGTCGCAACTTAGTTTAATATCTCATAAAATCGTTATGCTACCAATAAAATAAAAGTTGCACTAACCATTAATAAAATCATTGCACTTGATCAATATATCAATTTAAACCCTCAATGTATCGTTGTTTAATTTGCCAAGGTTAACAAGTATAAAACAAATTTAGCAACCAGTTAAACTATAATTCTCTATCATGAATGTTATTGTATTGCTTCGTTGTTGTTGACTAAATGTTGTATTTAGTCGGTGTAAGGTATTGCCAAGCAAATTTCTATTCTAATTAAAATTGCTATCATACTTTGTTGACATTCAACGTATGTGCTTGCTTCCTAGTGAATCATCCCGATTATTCAACAAATTAAATTCACAGGTAGAAGGTTGATGTCGACGGTGATAGTGTTGAATCAATTATTATTCTTCATTCCATTAGTTGTCTATCATACGTAAAGGAGGGTCCACCATCTACGCAAAGGATGGAAACTTTGTTTTGATACAAGAGAATTCGTTGTCCACTTACATATAAAATTATGTCTCAAATTATGAGAGTTGCTAAAGCATAAGGTACAATAAGAGAATTACTAGTATACAACATCCAATCATATAAGAATCGCCATAATACAACAACAAAAATATAAACATCGCTATCATACATCATCCCATAAGGGTTCGCTGCCACGGGATGTATGAATCTCTTACCCAATAATTAAGAGAGTTGTCAGTGTATTAAACGCAGCCAAGGTACAATTAAAACTCAGAGTGTGTTAAAAGAAGAAGCTGGCAGGTAATAAATAGGTAAATAAAATATGGAGCGTTGTCCGTAAAGATCCCTAAATTGTTGTCATTTAAATCCTGGAATGTAACTATGGAACGTTGCCATTTAATTCAGGGAACGCTGTCAATAATTATCAAGGAAACGCTTGGCAATTGAATAAGGTTATTGTTGTCTATTGAAGTCGCAGGGAATGGCAGGGAACCCTTTAAATGGAAATGAAGGCTTTAAATAACAAGAACAATGTGTAAATCATTGGCATAAACGATTTTTCCATCTATTATATGATACTACGGGTGTAATCCAAACGTGAGTCACTAAATTAATCACTAACATGGTTGTCAAATAGTTCATAAAATCGCAGGGCCAGAGAATGATGTTGTTGTAATAATATAATCTATCAGAATTTAAAATGCTATGTATGAAATCACTATGTATTGAAACGGTGAGTAAAAACGCTATCCAAATTGCAAATCACAGGCTATATAAAAATATAAAAATGCATTCATAATGATATATATAAACGTAGGTAATCACCATTCTTGCTGGTAAAAACGCCATCCAAATAGCAAATTGCAGGCTATATAAAAATATAAAAACGTAGTCATAATGATATATATAAAAACACAGGTAATAACCATTCCCGCAGGTAAAAACGCCATCCAAATAGCAAATCCCAGGCTATATAAAAATATAAAAATGCAGTCATAATGATATATAAAAAAACACAGGTAATCACCATTCCCGCGGGTAAAAACACCATTCAAATAGCAAATCGCATGCTATGTAAACAAGAATGCAAACGGTTTAGAATTAGATCTCATTTAATGAATTTCTTGTGCAACTTACTAAAGCTTTTACACAACGAGGGTAGGGGTAGCACCAAGGAAGCTATTATTCAAAGGATTAATTCAACAGAAGAAAAAAAAAATGTTTGTTCAAGGATTAATTCGAAATGGGTGTGCAACATTCTGAAGCGATTACACCAAGGATTATTTCAACAGTAAAAACTAAATAAAATTTGGACTCATTAATGGTCATTCAACAAAATGAAAAGCATAAGAAGATCGAAACAAGAAACAATCAATCACAGGCGTAGAAGATACGCCAATCGCATCAAGGATTAAACATTCAACGCAGAGTTGATCATTCACATGAAGGCGCAATATTAGAGATCAACCATGAACAATCAACAGGGGTAGACAGTTGGGACAAAACATCCTTCGCTCGTCATCCACGCACAGAAAAGCAGGGCGTTAGGATCTATAGGTCTATTAACACAGAAGTGACGACCGTCGATCTGGCTCCTGGATGACTGCTCAGGCGTGGACTGATGATCTAGGGATGAGGACAAAAGATAAAGAACAATCTCTTCATAATAATCATTAAAACAACCAGAACATTCATAGAAATCAGGGATCGGTTGCCAAGGGAATCAATTCAATACAGTGAGCGTAAAGCTACGATGAATTTAAGTTCTCGATTAAAAATGCTAAGTTAAACACTTTCTTTACACAATTAAAAGTACATAAATGAAAGCGCAAAAACAATATTTATCAACCATTCAAAATAAAACTGTGTGTATCGTAGCCCAAGGTGACAGCTTTGAGTCGTTGTCTCATGCACGCTTTGTCCATCTCCTGCTTGTCGACCGATGTGACTTCACCGATACCTGCTAGCCAATGCTAGGGGTACTCTTCATCCCACTGAGCCCCCCGAGCCGCAAAAGGGCCACACACACTAAACCAAGAACATCTAGCACCCATCTCGCCTCACAAGGTCGAGCTACCACTCGTTACCTAAGCTGGGTATCCCAACTCCCACAAGATAAGTCAGTCAAGACAAAATTCTGCAGCATAACGTTGCGCATAAAAGAAGAGATCCATACTCCTCCTCCCCTCATTCTTTTTATAGAGTTTATAAGAGATTTCTTTCCCAAATTCTCATTTAATTTATTTTTCATTAATTTAATTCAAAAAAACTTCCCCCATACACATGTCACCCATCCCCCTAGTTGCACCAGAAATTAAATTCATTATTTTTTTAATTACTCCTATTTCCCTCACCCACCTAGGAGTGATTCCCTAAAAGCATTCTTTGAATCGCTCCTAGGTGTCCCCATATTCCCTTACACGTTTTAATGACTTAAGCCCTTACTAAATTCCTAGTTGAGTTCATATTTATAAAGTTCTTAAAGGCAAGATTCCTTACTATGTTAGTCATTCTGCTTTTTTTTTTCCTTATGTTTCCCCTTTTTCCCTTAGTTTCCTAATTCTTTTTAAGTTTCCCTCTTTTCCCTTTTTATCTTAAACTCAAATTAGCAAGTGTAGAAAGATTACCTTTTACCCCTTTTTCTTTTTAATTAATAAAATTTAATTAGCAAAAGTAAAAAAAAACAATCAATTCCCTTTTAAAATTTTAATCCCTCAAAATAATTTGATTTTAATAAATTAATTGAATTGCTTACCCCCTTCTCGTCACATGTTTAATTATGATTATATTATTATTATTATTACTATTTTTTTTTTTTACCACAAGTATCACTTAGACCTAGATTTTAATTTCCTAGGATGGGTGACATTTTTATTACGGAAAATGTTTTTAAATCTCACTTATCATTTCATTCGATTTAAGGCCGACTAGGTTTATTCACTTACCCATTCAAATCGCGACGTGCCCTTCAAGACGCACTAGGTGCTCCAAGGGTGCCACTCACCTTTTTTTGTTTTCCTTGCACGACGTGCCCTTCAAGATGCACTACGTTCTCCAAGGGTGCCACTCGCCTCTTTTCATTTTCCTTGCACAACGTGCCCTTCGGGACGCACTACGTGCTCCAAGGGTACCACTCACCTCTTTTCATTTTCCTTGCACGACGTGCCCTTCAAGACGCACTATGTGCTCCAAGGGTGCCACTCGCCTCTTGACTGACTTGGTAGACATAAAAAAAACCCAGAGTCAATACTCCACCAGGTGATCTTGTGGGAGACTAAGGGCCTCTAAGGAATAAGGCCCCTGCCTTATTGCGCATCCCTTAGAATCATCCCGAGCGACTATCGCAGTTTTCCCTCATGGCATCGTGGGTCTTCTCGAACTAGGTAATCGTTAGCCTACAAATCGAGCCACGACGAGAGTGCTAGTAGGTTGTGGCAGGGATGATGTCCACACCTCTCCCTCAACATCTCTAGTTGTCATGCGTGACCCCTTTACTCCACATGTGGTCTGGCCGGAAAGCTATCGTCAACCTACATCATCAACGAATCATGTTAGAAATAAAATCAATCATCATAACATCTAATCAGATGTGCATATGTCATATCAACAATAATCAAAACTCAATAGTCAACTCCTTGACTCGATTCGGAGTCCAGGGGGTTTCATCGATGCCTCTGCATCCTCGAGGTCCAAAGTCCTCCACACTCAGAAGAACCCAGTCAATAGCACCTGTCTATGTAAACACACAAAATAACATATCCATAATGCCTCATAATCATAATCAAACGACCAATAGTACAATAATCTAGATCACTTGCAAACAAGTGTCCTCAAAGAATAAGTTCGCTCAGTGCGCACAAGAGCGGGATGTTACAACATGTTAGATATAAAAAGGGAAAAATTAATAGAACTATCATTAGCTAGACTTGCTATTTGTAATGCCCCATATTATTAAATAATAATAAATAAATGATCTTAAAATAATAAATAAATAATAATAAGTTAAAGTAAAATAATAAATTATAATAAAAGAAAAAGTTAAAAAGGAAAATAAGATACATTACCAAAAAAAAAAGATTAAAAAGAAACTAAATTAAGAAAATGTTAAAAAATGCATGATTAATTACTTGATAACAATTGTAACTCATGCATGGAACTTCTTTTATGGATGAGTAAGAATAATTCTATATAACGAAGGTGGAGATGAAAGTTTGACATATTTTTGTACAATTTGAGAAAAATACTTGGAATCTGGCATAGTTAGTTGATTGAGAGCTCGGGGGCTATCAGACATGATGATTGAGAGGTTGGTTGGGAGGAGTCATCCCCCATACTCAATTGCGGCATGCTAGATCAAAGATTGAAGCACAATGGTTCAACATTCATAGCATTGTAAGTGAGTTGATTTCTTAACTCTTAGGTAAGTTTCTTATCACTCGCTTCTTCTTGTGGATTATGTTATCAAGATTAATGTATCTTTGTTTTGATTTAGTTAATGGTTGCAATTTTTCATGTTTATTTATGAATTTATATTTATTAGAATTTGAACCATTACATAAGGTATTAGAGCCTCGTTACAACCCTTGAGACTTATAGGCCCTTCAAGCCATTACATATGAACTCTCTTGAAACTATGTGTTGAACATTGTGTGTGCAAGAGTGAGTTAATTGTCTTATTTCACTAGAATGAATATTTGATTGTCAAGGTAATAAATGCACTTGACCCATGAAGTTGGAGAGAAATCGACAAGTAATATGTGACTAAAGAAAAGGAACATGTCAGTTGCCTATAATATTGGTACATAGTTTGTGTGTGATGTTATTGATCGAGTGCCCCAAGCTCTTTATTTCTTCAAGAAAATTGATCTAATGATTGATAATTCTCTAATAAAAAAATGCTTCTCCCTCTCCTGTTCAATTTCGTATCTAATAAAAAAATCATGTTAATGATTCATGTTTCGTTTCTCCCATGCCTCTTTTTTGACAATTCCCTTATCGAAATTCAATTTGCATGCTCGACCGATATAACCTTAACTCATCAATATCAAATTAATTAAATTTTAGATAAACTATTAATAAATAAATAAAAATCAGGTAAATTTCATTAAAAAATTTGTGTGTTAATAATGCGGGACAAATAATAACCCGTTTCTTTCCCATAAAACACTTTTTGTTCATGTTGCAGAGTGAGATAGTGAATTTCTATGAAGATGATGACCGGGAAGGCGAGGCGACCCCATCATCAAAACTCATGACGAACTCACTCTCCTAAATCTCCTTTAGAGGCATCTTTCAACAACTCATAGGTTGGATCCCCCGAATGGGGTGTTGGGGACGCAAACCACATTGGGATCTGACCCCGAGGGCAGCTTGATAGGAGGGAAAGTGGGGACGCTAGCCCCATCATGATCAAGACCTGAGGTCAGTAGGACAACTGAGCCAGTGGGACACACAATCCTAGAGTCCTCACACATGGCATAGTTCGCAACCATCTCACACAACTCAGTGATGGAATTAATGCATTTAAACTTGCGTACCTATGCCTCGATCTACATCCCACTCGATGTGTGTACCCTTGGAAAAATGAGAAATCCCAATCAAATAACCGTGATAGAAAATATTTGTGACAAAGGAGAATTTTTACAGGGAAGAGGAAAATACAAGATATTCAAAACAGTGCCAGTGTAGGACCACTAAGCCCAACAGATTACCCAGTGGAAAACATTATGTTCCCTCGTGTAAAATTTTATGCTAGAAACAGGGAAGCAAGCTTGGGACACGATGGCACCTCGTCGTGGATATCCGTGGGGTTATCAAAGTTGAGTTGGAGCTCCAAGAGGGACTTTGAACTACCAGGCGGGAGGAGAATCGCCAATAACAAATATGCAAAGAGATGCGCACAAGGCTACAACTAGCTTCCAAGATGCCACCCCGCCATGCATCTGGGATCATCTAGACGAGGTTGAAGCCAAACTTCGGCTGGAACACACTATGAATACAAAACCAAAGATGTTTAAAGCCACTATCAGTTGGGTGCCATATGTGGGAAACACAAGAGCGAGGGAGACGAAATATTGGAAGACGATCGAGTTATAATGACATGTCAAGACCCTGCTCTGCTAGATGTTGTAGATGGGAGAATATGCCCAAAACACCATACAGTTACAACTCGATGGAATACACCTTCTTCTTAGGGAGGCTCTATCATGCCTTCCATCCTCCAGCATGGTCATGACAACTTCTGCCCCGAAGAGCACAGCCTGATCAACTCATGAGTTGCCTCGGGACTAGATTGATACTCGTCCTATTCAGTAATCTGAAGGTACCAACTTTGAATTTTTTAATGACAATCATAAGTAGATATGGAAATGAATCTACATCCAAAATCCAGTTCTCCTATTATGAATCTAGCACTACAGACTTTATTTAATAATCTACTACAAACTATATAGATAGAAGGACTATTCCTTTGTTGTTGGTTTGGTTTGGACTATTCCTTTGTTGTTGGTTTGGTTTCCCAAGTGGCAAGCCAACACCAAAACATTTGTGTATATATTTTACTCTACTAGAATAATATAATTTTGATCTGTGTATTTACAAAAAAAAACAAATTAGATTGGAGCAAGTTGAATTTGAGGAGGTCAAAAATTAAGTAAATTCCACAAATAGATATGGGAAAAAAACCCTCAATTATGGGTAAAGATTGAATATAGATTTGGAAAAATTCCTAGTTTTCAATAAAAATATTGTTTAGATCTCGAAAAATCCTTATTTTCTAATAAATACCTAGTACAACTTATGCCCTGAAGAGCACAACCCAGCTCCTGAGCCGCCTCAGGACCAGATTGATACTTGTCCTATTCAGTAATCTAAAGTTACCAACTTTGAATTTTTTAATGAAAATCATAAGTAGATATGGAAATGAAGTTACATCCAAAATCCAGTTCTCCTATTATAAATCTAGCACTACAAACTTTATTTAAGAATCTACTACAAATTATATAGACAAAAGGACTATTCCTTTGTTGTTGTTCTGGTTTCCTAAGTGGTAGGCCAACAACAAAACATTTTTGTATATATTTTACTCTACTAGAATAATATAATTTTTACCTGTGTACTTACAAAAAGCAACAACTCATAGGTTAGAGCAAGTTGAATTTGAGGAAGTCAAAAATTAAGTAAATTCCACAAATAGATATGGAAAAAAAAACCCTAGCTCTGGGTAAAGATCGAGTATAGATTTGGAAAAATTCCTAGTTCTCAGTAAAAATCTTGTTTAAATCTCGAAAAATCTTTATTTTCTAATAAATACCTAGTATATATCTTAAAAAAAAATTGTTAGTTCTCGATAAAGGTCTAGTATGGATATGGCTCATATGAAGTTTATATTAATAGATTTAAAGTCCGCCTCACATACTATACAGTCCAATACTCCCATAGCATTATGTTATAGATGTGCACAACATTATTGTAGGAGATAGAGCATCAAAATCAAAATCTTAAAAAAAATATTGTTGCATATGCACGACTTGCAGTGTTAGTGAATTTTATCTATAATTTCAGTTATGATTCCTTTGACAAGTTAATACTATTCCAATCAACTATTTTTTTATTTCTTATTTGGAATTTATTTATTGAATATGTTGTTATGCTACTAATAAAAATCCTTGAATGAAGAAAATTGATAAATAAATAAAATACTACCAGATGCAATAAGAATCTACTCCTATCTCTTTTGTCTCTCTTTCAGTGATGTTTCTCTTGCCCATGTAGTAGCACTAGAATAAATGATGTAATATCCATAGTTTTGTCCCTTGTTGATTTTCCTAATTACCAAAAAATACTTCTTCCCAGTCATTTCAAACAAATCGTGAGCATGCTTCAAAGGAGCAACAAACATATAGCCACACCTCCACCTAGGTGGCGTCATCAACCATGCACCAAATATTTCCAACATTATCTTCCCACAAGGTTGGATCATCCACACCCCATTCACAAATTGAGTAGAATATTGTGCATTCAGTTGCATTTAATGCCTTGAGCATAGGTGGGTACATGAAACCATTTGAGAGTATTTATAGAACCATGATATAATGTTATCATATTATTGCTAGCTGAGTTCATGGAAATCAATGATTCAAGCAAAGAACTCAAATGTGCAGACAAGTAGCACAAAACCGTTTCTTTGGTGAGATGTCAAGATTATAGAAATTGTCATATTTCAAATAATCAACACCCCAAGACGCAAACAAATTTGCACCTATGCTCTCATTGAAAATGGAATTCGGTCAAATTTGATAGGTATAAATCCTCTAAATTGCACATTGTTGAAGACCAACAATCATCAATATTAACATATGACATATCCAAGATCGCCAACTCGGTAGAGATAAGTGCATCAACTATTTTCTGGATCACAGTCTCGTTGATAGCATTCCTTGTTAGTTTTTGGATTTGGTGATTTCAATGACTTTAGTGAATATACTATCAATGTAATATGACACTCAATCTAATTGATGTAAAACAAAATAGAATATATTCATGCAACAATCAAACTTGCTACTCTCAGATTCATGATGCATTTTCCAACATTCGCTGACTCCAAATAGGAATGGTGGGTTAGGGTTTTAAGCATCAACAAAGGTTTCTTGTAACCATAGATCTCCAATTCAATTTTTTTTCGTGTTCTAATTAAATGTAGTTTGACACATTTTGATAGTAGATTTCATATTCTCACGAGAGATTTATATCAGTGAGATGAGGAATTTGAGCTCAAAAATGCAAAAAAATCAAGCTATTTGAACACTAACATGAAATACTTCACCAATTTAGTTAAAATATTTTCATTGATATTCCAAGTTTAGGTGAGCACCATGTTGGGATAAAATTAGATACATTTTCCATAGACCAAGGAATAAAACCATTGTACTATAAAGTAGATGAGATAAACATCATATCAAATAAGATTAAAAACATTTGACATTGCAAAAATACTATGATCTTAGTTTAATGGTCGTTCTCAAGAAGGATATGTTTTTATTAAATGAAACTAAATAGGATCTCATCATATTGAATATAGTTGGCTTATTGGATGTTAAAGTTTGAAATACCTATTAATTTGCTTTCAAAAGTTAAATTAAATTTAATATTACTCTATCATCAGAGAAAGAGCTCACAACCTGTGAACCTTGCTAGATTGTGTCCCTGCAAATTGTTTTTTTAGTTTTATTCCCATGACCTTTGCATGCAAGGAGATATGTTTGTGATGTAGAAATCACACAAATTATGAATATCCATATTAAGAATTATAATTATAATAGAATTACCCAACCTATGAACCTTGCTAGGTTGTGCCCCCTGCAAATTGTTTTTTTAGTTTTATTCCCATGACCTTTGCATGAAAGGAGATATGTTTGTGATGTAGCAATCACACAAATTATGAATACCCATATTAAGAATTATAATTATAATAGAATTACCCAACCTATGAACCTTGCTAAGTTGTGCCCCCTGCAAATTGTTTTTTAGTTTTATTCCCATGTCCTTTGCATGCAAAGAGATATGTTTGTGATGTAGCAATCACACAAATTATGAATACCTATATTAAAAATCATAATTATAATAAAATTACCCATATTATGGGAAATCAATTCCATGCCAAATTGATTGGTAAAATTTAGTAAGAAGTTGTGCAATCAAAGTGTGTCAAAGCGTTTGAAGAAAGTATTAATTAATATATCTCTACATGAAACTTTCTTGTTAATGTTATCATGAGTTTAATTTAGTTGGAATTCTTTCTAATTGCTTGAAATAATCATTCAAGTACTTGGATGGATTGGCTATATTCTTGGTTCCGTCCCAAAGCAATGTGAATGCATTGTTGCTACTTAACCATTCTAATCATATATGCTTTCATTTGTATTTTTATTTATTTTTCATTGTAAGCCTATGTTAAAGGCTTCCCACAATGGTAACAAAAACCATGTCAAATCATTTATAAATTTGGGAAAAAAGAGTATGCAAACACAGTGTTTGATGAAACCCTTCAACTAAAAAATATCATGGAAATTATGCCAAGGGTTTGCTATTATTTTTATAATTGGATTTTTATTTGTTTAGGATCTAATGTTAGATTTTCATACCTAATCTATTCATGAACGAAACATAACAATTGTATGCACTTTCTTTTATGTGTGAATACTAAAGAGAAATTGATTTTCTTAGAAGAAAAACACGACTCTTTGATGGCATAAAATATTAATATAGTTAGCTTTTCATGTAATGAAGCTACATCCATTGAGGGCATATTAACTCAATATAAATTATGAGTTAAAAATATGAATATGACTATCGGTTCCCAGCCAAATCAACTCGTAGAAATGTGTAAGCAAGTTTGCAGGAAACGTGTTTATCAAAATGCCCAAAACACATTTTCATTATGCATGCCAAGTGTTTGGCTTATTTATTATTTGTTCTTTCAAAAATATCCAATGCATTCTTGGAGGAATAAATGAATCTTCCATGGGCATTGGTTTTGAATGAAAATCAGTTGTCTAGTAAAGGGAATTGCACTTCATCAATGAGTACAATTGCTAGAGCTGTAGATTGAGAATTAAAATTGACTTTCTCATATTAAAATTGCAATGCACGAATGGAAGTCAAGTGTTTAACAGATGGAATTCAAGTGTTTAACAGAATGTCTGAATATATATATATATATATATTATGTTTATTCTATCTGTATGAATAAGTAACTACTCTTGAAAGGATAGTAAATTTATTATTAGAAAGAGAAGATGGACAAATAAGAACTAGGAGACATGGGTTTTAAAAAATGAACGAAATTTTTAAGTTTGATCTTCAATGTTAGCGGTATATATATTTGATAAAGTTACCTATGAAGGAAGGGAAAATGACGAACTTGCAAATTTTTTGATGATGGTAACTGATTGTAGTCCTCATAACCATAACCAACTTGGAAGGACGAGATGACTAGAAAAGAGTAATATAGAGATACTTAAGGTGAGTGAGTGGAAGTTCCATAAATGAGTATAAGAAATCAACGAGAAGTAGTAGCCTATCCTAGAACATGATGGATTATATGAATAATCGAGGAACAACTTAGCACTCTTGAGGTATCCCATGAATGAATAACTTTGTGACAAATGGTTGTGGAATCACATAAGTATTTTCAGATAAGAACATGATAAGGGTCATTATAAAGTTAAATAAGGATTATGGCTATCCAGAAGAAAATACTGACAATCAACCAATGAAGTTAAATGATCATGATAATAATGGTCACCTTAAGGAACTGTAGAAATTATGGTGTCATTATATTACCAAGGTAATAAACCCATCAGTGTCTATAGGATGGGAACATAGAAGACAAAACATAAATGGTGAATGGGAACAAACAAGACAAAACAAAAATGGTGGAAAATTTGCAAGAAATGCCTTATCATAATGACAGTATTCTCCTAGCTAGTAAAAAATTAGTGATAGTTAAGCAAGGTAGCCAAATTGAATCACAACATTATTGAATTGTTAGGATTGAAGTATTTAATTAAAAATTATATGACTCCTTTTAGGTGTATACCTAATGGACAACAATTAAGTTCTAGGGGAACTATGAAAATGTAATAAAGTTGAGGGAAAATTTATGCAACAACAATGACAAAGTCTCTCTCTCTAGTGGCAAGCTCTCTTAATGATATTGATGAGTGGATTGAGAAATATGAATGATGATTAAGGATGAATGGTAAAGGTCATAGTGATTACCCATATACTTTTAAAGTGTCAAGATAGGAAAGGGTGACAAGTGATAGATTGGGAATACGGTTAAATGTTTAAACGTTCAAAGTTTAACAACTTTCTACTTTTTGGTTTCTAGATCTTCAAAGGAAAAGAAAATAGGCCATGTGATAAATTGAGTCTTATAGATTTATTATTTAACACCCATCAAGAGGACTATGAAGCTGGTATGCTAATGATTGGTTGTGTATTCGGATTAGGTGAGCTAATTCATCCAAGAGTGAATAATCTTAACTTAAATAATGATGACCCAATATTTACATGATATTGGGTATAGAGGTCCTTGAATGAAAAAGAAAAAAACACAATATGTAAAGTGACGTAAGAACCTTGGGTAATGATCAAAAGATATACAATTTCAAAAATTTGAATTTTGATGATTTAAGGCATTCTAGTAAGGCCAACAATATTTTAGTGTTGAAATTCACCGAATTTTACTATGAGGGAAAATAATACATTACTAGAGATTTTGGCTATAGATGGAGATTATGTGAAAGTCAATAGTGTATTCAAACATGGAAAATATATGAAAAGTTTAAGATATTGATAGGGTGACTATACATATCCTGTAAATTGTCAACCTTCTTGTTGAAAGAAGAAGAAATGGTAATCAGGAAATGATTAGTATCTAGATGATCACATGGCGCTCATAGTATAGTGATCCTTTGTAGAGTTAGCTTGGAATGAAAAAATTAACCAAGTAGATCCATGTACTAGATGAATGTTTGATGATATTTCTTGCGTTAGATATAAAATTTGGTATTCACTGTTTATTTATGCAAAATAATGAATTTGATTTTGCTAATGAATCATGATAAGAATTCCCATGAATTTGTTTTGATCTATGTGTGATGTGTTGAGATGATTATCGTATTCATGGTGTGATGTTATGATATTATGTTAACATGTGGTTCCATTTATTATGTTTATGTAATTTTATATCTTTGATAAAGATATGTTGAGGTTATGATCTTATGATAATATATCTTGATGAGATGATATGATATAATTGCATGGAATTCTTTTATGATGAGATATTTAGTGATGATATGTGTGATAATGTGGTGTCTTATTATTCAAGATGTCATGATGACAATGATGTTATGTTTCCATGATGGCATGTGATAGTTAACATGTCAATTATTTTCCATGAGATGGTGATATTATGATTATAACTAATGCATTGGTTGCATGTTGTGAAGTAGTGATTGAAATCAAATCCATCAGTGGGCCAGGAGGGATGGTTCATTTGATGATCATATGGGAGCCCATACCTACGAAGGAGAATATATTCAAGTAACACCTTATGGGATAGGGATAAACTCAATCAACCAAACTATGTTAGTGATTCTTTTTCCTAGTATAATTCTTAATGGGGAATGGGACCATCGTGAGAAGGTCATAGTTCCTGATATTGGAGTTGTGATAGTGAAGTCTAGGAGAAAGGTTGGAGTATTACTCATCGGTAGGAATTGTGGGATTGGACTTCGATGCCCGAGGCTTGTATCTGGTAGTTTTGGAGGGAGTTTAGGTTAGCCTTTAGAGATTCTTGGGGTACGTGAGTATCATGTTGGATGCATGTTTGGGTAGATGAGGTCTCGAGCCTTGGGGCTCTAGTGAGACCTATAGGCTTTAAGCTTGGTTCTGAAAGTCAAGAAGAAAAGCTAGAGAGTACTCACACTTCCCCGTCGTTGTGATGTGGACTTTCGATCCCTGTTGCAGTCACTTGGGTGGCCCTTATACTAGTTACAGTAGAGGGTGTTGTGAAGATACGAAGAGAAAACTAAAAATACCTATAAGTAACATAATTAATGTTAACTTCGAGAGGAAGTTCCTTGAAGGGGGGAGTATGTAATGCCCCATATTGTTAAATAATAATAATAATAATAATAAATAAATTGTCTTAAAATAATAAATAGATAATAATGAATTAAAATAAATAATAAATAAATAAGAAATTATAATAAAATAAAAAGTTAAAAAAGAAGAAGATAAATTACTAAAAAGGGAATCAAAGAAAAGATAAATTAAGAAAAGTTTAAAAATTGCATGATTAATTACTTAATAACAAGGGTAACTTATGCATGAAACTTCTTGCATGGATGGGTGAGAATAATTCTATATAATGAAGGTGGAGAAAAAAATTTGACATATTTTTTTATGTAATTTGAGGAAAAGGCTTAGAAGTTGGCATAGGTACTTGATTGAGGGCTCGAAGGCTCTCAATCGTGATGAATGAGAGGTTGGTTGGGAGGAGAGTCTTCCTACACACTTTGTTGTGACATGTTAGATCAAATATTGGACTACAATGGTTCAACATTCATAGCATTGTAAGTGAGTTTATTTATTCAACTATTAGGGAAGTTTCTTACCACTCTCTCCTTCTTGTGGATTATGTAATAAGAATTAATGTATATTTATTTTGATTCGATTAATGGTTGAAAATTTATATGTTTATTTAAGCATTTGGATTTATTATAATTTATTATTATTATTATTATTATTATTATTATTTAATAATATGGGGCATTATAGTTGTCCACTTTGATGATTATATTTATCACTAGTTGAGCCTCTTTCACCATGAAGAACCATGTGTCCACTTTGAATGGGATTGAGATTCCTTAATTGCACATTTGATGAGGATTGAATCGCTTTCACACATAACATTGGAGGTGGTTTTGAGGGGTTTCCCCCTTTGAAGGATCTTTTTCATGAATTTGAGGACAATTTTACCTTGGAGGCCCATACATCCACCTTAGAGGAAATCTAATAGGGTTGACTTGCACACTTTGAGGAGTTTGTTCAGAATATACACACTTTAAGGGCCTTTGGAGGCTAACATTGCATCTTGGACACTCATTCTTCCCTATCTTTTGAAGACATCCTTCAATTGGGGGGATTGTTCACTTGGATTGTTGTAAATGTGGCTTGACCAATCCATGTTTGTTGTATTTTGACTAAATAGTTGTAGTAAAATTCCATTTTACTTTTTTGTATCCTAGTGTTGTAGCTAAAATTGAATACACTTTTTAAATTTTTTTCTTTGTAAATTCTCTGCGCTTTGATTTTACCATCTAGTTACTATTTTCTCTAACTAGATTGCATTTTGATTAGATTTACAAAGTTTCGAGCTATGATTAGATTATTATGAAATAATCAATACCCGCAATCTTTAAAAATTTATATCAAGCTCAATCTAACCATGCATTCTTTGTAAATATCAACGATTGTGATAGTATTTTATAATCAAAACTACAACCTTGTTAATAGGATCCTCCATATCTAAAAGATCCAACGGTCCTTGATAAATCAAGATCTACGACCCAGGACTATTCTTAGGAATGAAACAACCAATTATTTAAACAAGCATTTCCCATTCGGAAGATATGACGATCATACGATCGTCTTGATCAACAGACCATATAATATTCAGACGTGAAAGTAATCGATCATTAACAAACTTTTCTGGGCTCGAAGGATCCAACGACTCCTAAAATATTTGATCTGATGACCCACGTTACATCTGGAACAAAAGATACACAATTGCTAAAGGTTTGATTGACTCTGAGCAAATCATATAATGACACGTAGGTTGTTATTACCATATTTTTATTCATGGTAAGTCACATTATATTTAATTTGATCAGAATTTGGCACATTCATGCATTAATGCATTAAATCCCTGCATGTGTAGGACAAATTTATCCTACTAATTACGTAAAAAGGTGATGGATTAGGTTATTACACATTTGAAGATTGTTGCAGAAGTAACTCTAGAGCGAATGAAGCTTTTGTTTGAAACCCAAGTCGTCAAAGAAGTAAGTAATCAATACCCACTTCATGTTTTTCCAATTAGAAGCTTGCATTGTTTCAAAAAAAGAAATATGTCTATTAGAAAGAAGAAAACTTCCCAGGAAGTGTCTGGAGAAGATAACCAAATATTTAAAGATGTTTTGGTGGATGTATTTGATACTTCAGAACGTGTGAATCGAATTAGTGAGTTTACTAGTCATGAAACAATAGAAAACTCAGAAAATTCATGACTTTGGAGGAGCGGTTTGTTTCAGACCCTCACTCCTCGAGTTTTTAGTGACCCTGACCTTGTCCATACTCTTGCTAAGCTTTATAGCGCATAAACAAGGTGTATAGTTTCAGTTGATGGTAAAATGGATATATGTATTGTGTCTGTAGAAGCAATGGCACAAATTTTTAACTCACCCCTCACAAACTCACCTATTTTAGAGATCGACCTTCTCAAAAGAGTTGAAATTTGGTCAACTGAAGAAAGGAGTACTATAATTCACAAATTTACTATTGACTCTTCTTTTACCTTTGAAGAATTCCTGTGTATATCAAAAAATTTTACTCCAACTAATAAGTTAATGGTGTTAGTTATAACTTCTATCTTGGGATATGTAGATGATACAGAGATTGACGAGGTCACCTTAGTCATTATAGATGAAGTTACAGATACTAAAAATGTTTCAAAATTTGATTTCACAGGATTTATAGCCAATGTTATTCATTTTTAGTTATCATCATTTGAAGAGTTGAAATCTTTTAGATACCAATCATATATCTTCTTTATTATTTTATTTTCTCACTCTGAATTTTATCAGAAAAAAGGCCTTGAATTAATTAAAAAGGATGATACTGGAAAGGAACTACTAGCTAGAGAATGGACCTCTCTCTAAAATTTTGTAGAGATTGAAGGAGAATATATGGAGTTTTCAAATGAATTCTTATTCAATACATATAGTCTCCTTATGGGATAGGATCCTCCTCAGATGCATGTTGTTAACTAGCAGAAATTACATCTGTTCCCTAGCCTAAGAGTAGGAGATTGGTTTCTATTTAAAAGATACACTATGATTAGGATATATGGTTGGGAATTGGAACCTTATTAATTACCTATTTACATACCCCTTTTTCTTTTCACTCTAGAATTTTGCAAAGAAAGGTTAGTAATTGATCAATTACATTTTTAATCAAAGATTAAAAGGGATTCTTTTTTTTTACTTATTGAGTTTTCATCTTTTCTTATTAAGAACAAAACAACTATTGATCATATAAACAAATTGTTGTTGTCTTATAATTTTAAGAAATATGTTTCATGGAATTTTGATCCATGTCATTTTATATTTGAACAATGTAAGAATGTATGCTTATCTGCATATCAACATCATTCAAATACCTCTATTGAAATGCTTGCTAACAAAGACACGTGGGAAGAGGTGCAATGTGCGTTAATCATGCATAACTCTACCAACATAATTAAAATGGAAGTTGAATCACAGTCAAAGGATATAGTGATACCCAAGAAAGTTATCAAAACAATTGACCAAGAATGTATGAATGCTAGTGTGAAACAAACACCAAATGCCAACAAATGGACTACTGATATTTCAGATAAGTCAATAGAGAAAATCGAATTAGAAGACATGGAGCAACGAGAGATCAAAAGAAGGAAGTAGATGGAAACAACATAACAAGAAACTGATAATACTCAGGAGGATATTTCAGAATAGGTTGATTCTTTGCTTCGGTAACTTAAGCAAAGAAAATCAAAAGGACCTTTGGTTATATTTTCTTAAGGTATACCTTTGAAGAATGAACATAATTTATCTTTAGAAGACTATCATTCATTATATATAAATAATTTCTTATCTAAATCCTTAATCACTAAGGATAGTACTCTAAGTGATGATCAAGAACTCTCAGGCCCTAGATTCATAACTTCTATAGATGTAAATAATAATCAATTCAATTTCTTAGTGATGCATCCTGAATCAAATAAGAATACAGGTTTGAATGAATACAATACCACCTCTGTTAGAGTGGATATTACTCAAATCAATTATTTTTATCTGGTTTAATGGCAAAAACAAATTAGTGAAATGGTTTCCCGAGTAATGATTCAATCATCTGTAAATGAAAGAAAGTTACAGAGCGTGGTGATACAATTATCTCAACATCTTAGTAATGAGAAGACTATTAACATGACCAAATCTAACAAAGTTAGACAATTGTCAAGTCAAAATGAATCAATCACTGATGCTAAAAAAGAAACCACAAATTATAAAGGGATCCTGGATGAAAAAGAAAAAGAGATCAAGAACCTGAAAGATAAGTTGAAAATTCCTCATTTTCAGCTTACTGAATCTAAAGAGTTAATTGAAGCCTATCAAGAAAAAGATAAATTACAATTAGAGAATATTTCTCTGAATGAAAACATTGTTGCACTAGCTCAAGAAATCACTGGGTTGAAAACATAAAAGGAAAAGCTTCAGAAGAAATATACATTAGATATTAACAAAGTTCATCAAGGGAGTCAGGTTCATGATTCCTCAATTGAGTTGATATTACCAGTTATAGCTTCAATTTTAGTATCTTATTATTAGGAAAACAATCAACGGAAGGAAAAGTATATAAAGGAACTTGAAGGACAAATTGAACACAAGGCTTAGAGTATTAATACTCTATTGAGAAAAAAGTAAAATTTAAACAAATTGTTAAAGGATGCATTAGAACAAATAGTCGACACACAACACTTAGTGGAAACAAGATACTTTGGTATCAAATCATCAATATTATGGATCAATTCATACTTCATCTTGAAATACATCAATATTGTGAGACAATGACTATAAAAAATGCTCAACTTGGTATTAGTAATCACCTGCCTGACATCAAGAAGAAAATACCACAAGCAGAAATGATTATTGAATTCATGAACTCTCTTTCTAATCTGGATCTTAAAGATTTAGGAGTTAAATATAGTTTTGAAGTAGCCTCAAATGTTAAAAATTTTATAGATAAAGGATAACTGCTAAAATTTATGGTAAAAAATATTGAATAAGTTCATCATGCAATTATAAAGTTCAAGAGACAATTCAAAAAGATCAAAAAGTTTGGTTTGGCATATTCTAGGGGAACTAACCTGTGGTTACACTCAAAATATGCTTATACACAAATGCTAGTTGTTTGTCGAGACAATATGAAATTTGGCATAGGGGAAAATGAAGTCTTCTCAGGAAAAACTATTGTTAATTCATTAGGAAAAGACTTTACTATTATGTCAATGCTTACTGTTTTCCATATAAAACAACCTGCAAGTCCTTATTCCATGACTATAGAATTGGAGGTATTATACAAGAAAATGCTCAAGCAACCATTCCCAACAAATGTTGAATGGAATGATATGCTCAGGTTTAATCTTGTTCCCATGAAGCTTCGACATGAAAGGATTTCACAGACAAAGGAAGAAGGTGAAATGATAATCAAAGCACCACCAAGTATTGATGAAACAAATAACCAAAGTCACATTCAAAGGGAAGTGGCTCAAAGAGGAAAGAAGATAATGATTAAAGAGTCAACAGGTGGCAACCCACCACCAAACAAGAAAAGTCAAATTTATCCAAATATAAACATTAAGAAGTAGTTATTTTAGTTAAGTTTATTTCAAGTTTTAGTTTAAAGTTAATTATTTGTGACAGTTATAAAAAGATTTATAAAAACATTTTTTGAAGACTCTGGAAGGGTCGACATTTTCTAGAAAGTTATATGTTGTTTTCCAAGAACTTGTTGTGACAAGATTGTCTGATCCTTATGTTTTTTGAAAACATTTATTTAATGGTTTTAAATGAGACTCGACACTGATTCTTGTTGGCTTTATGTTGTGTTTGTGTTTCTTTTCGTCAATATGTTTTGATTTTATTAATTTGTTTATTTATTGATTACAATAATATGTCATTTCATTGGTTTGACATGAGCTCTCCTTGAAATTAATTCATTATCTAGTTGATATATTCTTTTAGTTTAACATACATGGTTATTATAATGATTATCAAACTTTAAAAATTTCAGTTAATGATATTTGTTAACCTAAATACATTGAGTATTTATTACTATGTATGGATACAGATGTTGTTCATGAAATTAAATTATAATGGCTCTAGTTTAACTTCTTTATTTATTTAATTTGATTACTTTATTCCTTGAGAACATGTTTCTTATTTAATGCAAGTAATATGATTTTAGTTTATCTCATATCATATATATTTTATACTGAGTGTTAGCATTAATATTTTCATGATCAAATTTTGGTCTTAAAAAATCATATTTTGCTTATATAAAGATAATAAGGTCTTCTTAACATCTTTTTGTCCATCTTAAGGTCATATGAAGGTTTTAAAGTCTAAAACTAAGATTTTGAAAAGGGCGCTATAGGAAGTTCCTATAGCGGAACTTGTTTTTAGGCAAATGACACGATTTTGGAGGATGATTATGAGACCATACACCTATTCAACCTATTTACTTATTGAGGTGAGTTGGAGATCAATCACTTAATATCATAGGGAAGGTCAAATTCTTGATGGAGAATACTTTGGGAACACATCATCATGTTGACCTAATTTTTAGCAAGAAGTTACCAAAAATTCAGGAATTTTCATGTTTTAGTCATTATCTTTAGGAACCGATCACGAGTAGTTGTAAGGTTATTTTTGAAAAGTGAAAGAAGTGTTTCTAAAAAACGGACTCATATACAAAAAAGTATTTCAATTTGTACACACGTGTCATGGTCTGGGATATTCGAATGAATCTTTACAACTCATTTTTCAGATTCAGAAATTCAGGAATTTTTTTGTTTTAGTCATTATCTTTGGGAACAGATATCGGGCAGATGGAAGGTTATTTTTGAAAAGTGAAATAGATTTTTCTCAATAATTGTATCATATACAAAAAACTCTCTCGTATTTTACAAATGTGTCATGGTTTGGGAGAAACAAGTGGATCTATAAACATCATTTTTCTAGAATTTCGACAGTTTATTTTTCCTAAAAATTGCCTAGCCACCTCATCATTTCGAATTTGGGATGGAGGTTTTTGGATCCATTTTTCTTGGATCTTGAGAAGAATGTAATCTATTTATAAAAGAGAGGAATGGAAAGAGTGAGAGTGGGGGGGATTCAGTCCAGGGGACTAAGAGAGAGTGTGAACAACCTACGTAATATTTTGAAGATCATGTCAAGACTTCTATGTAAAGATTTCAACTGATAACAAAGTTTCTGATCAATTTTTTATTCTGTGTTAATCATTTTTGTGTCATCTTCTTGAATATGTATTTTTCTTCTATCGAGTATATGTATGCAAATTATGTGCTGAGAGAGTTATTGTATTGGTTATGCTTTAATTTTCGCCAAAAGCATATTCAAGTTCTTATATTCACAGTGAGAAAGGGTTTATGAATGTTGAGTATTCTTCCATGTAAGTGTATGAAGGATCAGGGTGGTTTTTGGTTAACTTGCAGTTTTTTTTCTTCATTTCCTCATTCCATTTATCTATATCCATGGAGTTGATCTAAGTTTTGTTAGCTTGAACTGCTGCCCATAGAATGTTAAGACAGGTTATTTGTTTTTAATGGACTCCATGCCCAATGGTTAGCTGTTGATTTGAAATCATCTAACTGCCTTCATGTTGATCCTACCACTCTCTAAGATTTCCTAAAAACCCAACCAAATCATTTCTAATTTAAGGTGTGTTAGGCGTGTTCCTAAAGAAATCTAGGAACAACTTCTAGTGCTAACACTGAGATCTAGTTTTCTTCAGATATAGTCGGGCATGAATTGGATAAAGATGCCTTGTTTCTAAATCATTATTCCATGCTATTAACATATTTGGAATGACTTATAATAACGATTTGATGCCTACCTACTTTCCTTACTTTGAACTTAAAAGGGTTACCCCTTCTGGTTTCTGGGTTATTCCAAGAAAGCCTAAAGAGGGAGAGGTTTCTTATAAACATCATAGGGTTCCTTGACATTGTTCCCTCAACAAGAACAACATTTGAATTTGCACCGTTGTTGGGGATATGAATTCAGACTATATTTATATTTCTTTATTTGATTCTTGAATTCTTGTTAGATAATATTCATGACACTCCCTAACCATGTACACCTCATATTTTATTTTTTCTAGACGATTAGAGTATATTAAATCGATTGTACAATGAACATTACAAACTGCAAGAAGTCGAGCAGAATTAGAATGTTCTTGGCGTGTTCTTTCTCAACAAGGTGCCCTGGTGCAACCTAATACATGAATTCAACAAGATTGAGAATGGCGACTCCAATGAGTATTTCATTTTATTTTCTCTTATCTTGAAGTGATTTGTATCAATAAAGTTTTTAAAGAATCCTTTAGTCTTTATTACTTTATTGGGAAATGACATACGGTTTTTTTTTAGGGGTGATTGAAGTAAATAATTTGTGCTTGATTAAGTCAAAGAAATATTTAAATTTATAATTGTGCACCAAATTATTGAGTAAACCAGGAGAATAGATCTAGAAATACTCGTTCTCGTAGAAGAACACCACATATTGTTGCTCTCTTTGATCCTGAGAAATTAATTTTCTAGACTAATAGAAGAAAAAAGTAGGATCTTCATCATCAGGTTCTCATGAAGTTGAATATATTGAAAATCAATTCGAATAGAAAAAATTGCCTAGGAGAAAGTTTGGTTCTCCAGCTCTTTGCAACTTGATGAAATTCTCTGTCTTGGAGATGATTCTTCGCCTGAGGAAGTCAAGAGAAAAAATATTGGGAGTTAGGAAAACAGGTAACAAGTATGGAGACTCATCAAAACCATATACCCAAAACACTATTGAATGCATAAAAAGTACCCATACTCTACTTTGTTTTCTGGATTTGGCTGCATGTGAATCTTCATGTCCTCCAAAACTCTAGGTAAAATTGCATTAAAAATCAGAGAATAGATTCTTGACATGACCTTGTTGATGAATATGAGCAAAGTGATTCTTTCACATTCAGTAGATACAAAAGTTGCTTCATGGATTTCTCCATGGTTACTTGCTAAGAAAATCTTTAACAAATATGTATAGTATCTGAAATGTCTCAAAGTGTGGAAATTCACTAGTTGTTTGTGAATCGTGTCAGTTAGGAATTTATCAAAATTAATTTGGATTGGCTGACAAGACTCTGACTTGGAAAAAATCAAAAGAAAACCAAGCATGACTTCGACAACATATTTATCACTATCTAGACCTAAGACCTGACTCAACAGGGAACAGACCCACTGAACTTCAATGACCATCATGTTCATACTTATTGGTAAGGACAGACTCTCTAACATTTGTTCAGGTTTAATGATTTGTTGTATAAATTGACTTTTGAGTTTTGACTGACATTCTCTATAAACCCTAATCATTTTTTTTTCATTGAATGACTCAGAATTAAAGGAGAATCCTTATGGTATAATGAGTAATTTTCGAACTAACAAACTATTTATTCTACATGTGACATGAGACCCCTGTTTATTGACAACTACCCTTTCTAAATGAGAATATTTCTCAGCACACCAACCTACAAATTCAAGAAACGAGAAAGAAAGCTCGGCGACATATGGGACAATGGTGTTGATGATTGCAGATATGTGAGATATTCTCCAGCTTACAACCCTGTGAGGTGTGGATCATTGCAGCTATGTGAAGTCTTTCTCTCAGCTTACAAACCTGAGAGAAAGCCCCTAAGAAGGGTACTTGGTTCCTTCCTGAGACAGAGCTAGGAACGAAGAGATGACCTCCTCTATTCAGAGAGTTGAGAATAACTCCATATGATTATCTAGTGGGAAAGGTGATCTAATGAGTTGGGCGTGCCTGTGGTTGAGCACAAGGTGAACGTGTGAAATCCCAAAGTGTTGGGTGAATCATCATGTGAACATAAATAAAGATGATGTGTTAGCCTCCTCTGATAAGCAGAGTTGATGAGAAAACTCCATATTATTCTCCCATGTGAGGCAATGGGAAAGAAGATCTATAGAGTGGACGTGCATGTCGATGAGCACAGGTGAACATGTGTAGCTCTAGTTCTTCTGTGTAATGAAGTGAGTCAGATATGTGACATCCCTATGTGTGTGCCCCTAGTGGATGAGCACTAGTGGGTGTATCAGATTCTTTGTTATATGTTGTTCAAGAGTCGGACCTACCTGTAACCCTAATTGTTATGTAAAGGGTACAGGTCGACCCCACCTTAATGTGATTAATAATAAATGTAAAAGATAATTAATATGGTTAATATTAATTATAATAATAATAATTATATTGTGACTTAGTGAGGTCGGCCATGTTGAGCCAATAGACACTTCGATTGATAGGATAAGTCTAATATAAGTAAAGGAAGATTCCCCATTGTGGAATCATATCCTACTTGTGAGTTTGGAAATTTCGGCAAGTACATCTACTTGGTAAAAGGTGCACACCTCTCTTGGGCGCTAGTATTCTAGAGTTTGAGCACTTGGTGAAGGTATTTATCTTGAAGAATTTAGAAAAGGATTTGGCTCGATTTTCTTCCCTTGTTGAGAAGGGTTTCCCAGGATACTTCTTGTGTTCTTGTGCATGGTGTTTCTTCTTAAGATCTTGGTTGTTGCAACATTATTGTCTATGATTAAGTTAAATGATAAAATGGAATGAACTTCATGCTTAACCTATCTTATGAAAAATCAACATGGTATCAAAGCATAAGTCTTGAAGAACCCATTGCACAAGCATCTACCAGTCTCCTCTCTTTTCTGCAGAACCGTATGGCCCTCCTAGGGTTTCCAGAAAATCCGTACAACCTTCCTTTATGAGGTGTTTCACCCCTTAAAAACTTAAACGTTGGGGCTAATTTTGGAATAGGATAGTACGGCCTCCTCCAGCGCACCTCCAAAGACTCTCAGAGTGACATTTCGAGCATTTTGAAATTTTGGCCCTAGCGTTTCTAGGGTTTCGCCAATTTTTGCAAAAATTTCAGAATTAGGGTTTCTGCAAACTCATTGAAGGAGCTCTTCAGCTCACCAGTTTTCTCCTATCTTTCAAAGTCTTATTGTTGGCAGTCATAAGTCCAATAAAACCTAAAATTTCTAGCCTAGCCTAGCCGTTAGGTTTTCTAGCCTAGTTGACAAAGGGTTGTGAAGAATCTAAAATTATGATGAACAAAAACTATGATGGAAGATAAGCTTGATGAATCAAGCAACTTCAAAGTTCTTGAAAGACAAGACTTCAGAGGAATACTTATTGTGGGTAATACAAAAGGGTTTATCAGAGACAAGCTATCAATGAATGGAAGGAAGATGACGTCGGGACAAGGAAGCCAATCACCTACTCAAGCCCTTACATTGAAGGGCCGGCTTCAAAATAACAAAGATGACAAAAGGTGACACTATGACTATCTTCTTCATAAAGATCTCAGAGGATAGATATCATCCAAGAGCCATTGGAGAAATCATATCAACATCCTCAAGTATGCACTTGTATATATTATTTGTATCATTGTCATGAGTGAAATTGCAAGAGGATGGAACCTTTGTTGAAGTCATGGATCTAGAGGGATCTCAGTGCATTCACAAAAACAACACACTCAAAGTAAAGACTACAGGTTTGATTGTTGTAATTTTCATTCCTCTAACCTATATTTCAAAATTTGCATAATTCACTTTCAATAGCTAACATGTGTCCAAAAGTTGAGTGTTAGCTGTGGAAAGTGGTGACTTTCAGCAGCTAAGGAGCGCTTCTCATAAGTCTGTGCGCTGTTGAAAGTGGTGAATTTCAAAATTTCCAATAATCAGTTTCATGGGTCGTGCACTGAGGAAAGTGCATGCTTTCAACATCAAAAAGGGGTTCTCCACAGGATCATGCACTGGTCAAAGTAAAGACTTCCAACAGCTAAGGAGCAGTTTGTGCAGGATCGTGCGCTGGTGAAAGCATTGCTTGGTCATCATTGTAGTTGGTTGAGAAATTGTTGTCAAAATATCCTTGATATGCTTGGGTTG
>ML801714.1:85917-100518 GCA_009831015.1 Picea engelmannii | reverse complement strand
TTATACAATTACCGACATGATTAATCCACAATGGGGATTAATCCAATAACAATAATAATAATAATAATGACATGATTAATCCACAATGGGGATTTAATCCAATAATAATAAGAATGCTCTTCGCAGTTACATTATTTCAACACCTAAAGCAATCTAGGAACAACTTCTAGCGCTAACACTGAGATCGAGTTTTCTTCAGATATAGTCGGGCATGAATTGGATAAATATGCCTTGTTTCTAAATCATTATTCCATGCTATTAACATATTTGGAATGACTTATAATAACGATTTGATGCCTACCTACTTTCCTTACTTTGAACTTAAAAGGGTTACCCCTTCTGGTTTCTGGGTTATTCCAAGAAAGCCTAAAGAGGGAGAGGTTTCTTATAAACATCATAGGGTTCCTTGACATTGTTCCCTCAACAAGAACAACATTTGAATTTGCACCGTTGTTGGGGATATGAATTCAGACTATATTTATATTTCTTTATTTGATTCTTGAATTCTTGTTAGATAATATTCATGACACTCCCTAACCATGTACACCTCATATTTTATTTTTTCTAGACGATTAGAGTATATTAAATCGATTGTACAATGAACATTACAAACTACAAGAAATCGAGCGGAATTAGAACGTTCTTGGCGCGTTCTTTCTCAACAAGGTGCCCTGGTGCAACCTAATACGTGAATTCAACAAGATTGAGAATGGCGACTCCAGTGAGTATTTCATTTTATTTTCTCTTATCTTGAAGTGATTTGTATCAATAAAGTTTTTAAAGAATCCTTTAGTATTTATTACTTTATTGGGAAATGACATACGTTTTTTTTTTAGGGGTGATTGAAGTAAATAATTTGTGCTTGATTAAGTCAAAGAAATATTTAAATTTATAATTGTGCACCAAATTATTGAGTAAACCTGGAGAATAGATCTAGAAATACTCGTTCTCGTAGAAGAACACCACATACTGTTGCTCTCTTTGATCCTGAGAAATTAATTTTCTAGACTAACAGAAGAAAAAAAGTAGGATCTTCATCATCGGGTTCTCATGAAGTTGAATATATTGAAAATCAATTCGAATAGAAAAAATTGCTTAGGAGAAATTTTGGTTCTCCGGCTCTGTGCAACTTGATGAAGTTCTCTGTCTTGGAGATGATTCTTCGCCTGAGGAAGTCAAGAGAAAAAATATTGGGAGTTAAGAAAACAGGTAACAAGTATGGAGACTCATCAAAACCATATACCCAAATCACTGTTGAATGCATAAAAAGTACCCAATCTCTACTTTGTTTTCTGGATTTGGCTGCAGGTGAATCTTCATGTCCTCCAAAACTCTAGGTAAAATTGCATTAAAAATCAGAGAATAGATTCTTGACATGACCTTGTTGATGAATATAAGAAAAGTGGTTATTTCACATTCAGTAGATACAAAAGTTTCTTCACGGATTTCTCCATGGTTACTTGCTAAGAAAATCTTTAACAAATATGTATAGTATCTGAAAATATTTAAAAAATATGTATAGTAACAAAGTGTGGAAATTCACTAGTTGTTTGTGAATCGTGTCAGTTAGGAATTTATCAAAATTAATTTGGACTGGCTGACTAGACTCTGACTTGGAAAAAATCAAAAGAAAACCAAGCATGACTTCGACAACATATTTATCACTATCTAGACCTACGACCTAACTCAATAGGGAACAGACCCACTGAACTTCAATGACCATCATGTTGATACTTATTGGTAAGGACAGACTCTCTGACATTTGTTCAGGTTTAATGATTTATTGTATAAATTGACTTTTGAGTTCTGACTGACATTCTCTATAAAGCCTAATCATTTTTTTTTCATTGAATGACTCGGAATTAAAGGAGAATCCTTATGGTATAATGAGTAATTTTCAAACTAACAAACTATTTATTCTACACGTGACATGAGACCCTTGTTTATTGACAACTACCCTTTCTAAATGAGAATATTGCTCAGCGCACCAACCTACAAATTCAGGAAACGGGAAAGAAAGCTCGACGACATATGGGACAATGGTGTTGATGATTGCAGATATGTGAGACATTCTCCAGCTTACAACCCTGTGAGGTGTGGATCATTGCAGCTATGTGAAGTCTTTCTCTCAGCTTACAAACCTGAGAGAAAGCCCCTAAGAAGGGTACATGGTTCCTTCCTGAGACAAAGATAGGAACGCAGAGATGACCTCCTCGATTCAGAGAGTTGAGAATAACTCCATATGATTATCCAGTGGGAAAGGTGATCTAATGAGTTGGACGTGCCTGTGGTTGAGCACAAGGTGAATGTCTGAAATCCCAAAGTGTTGGGTGCATCATCATGTGAACAGAAATAAAGATGATGTGTTAGCCTCCTCTGAGAAGGAGAGTTGACGAGAAAACTCCATATTATTCTCATGTGTGAGGCAATGGGAAAGAAGATATGTAGAGTGGACGTGCATGTCGATGAGCACAGGTGAACATGTGTAGCTCTGGTTCTTCTATGTAATGCAGTGAGCCAGATCTATGACATCCCTATGTGTGTGCCCCTAGTAGATGAGCACTAGTGGGTGTATCAAATCCTTTGCTATATGTTGTTCAAGAGTCAGACCTACCTGTAACCCTAATTGTTATGTAAAGGGTACAGGTCGACCCCACCTTAATGTGATTAATAATAAATGTAAAATATAATTAATATGGTTAATATTAATTATAATAATAATTATTATATTGTGACTTAGTGAGGTCGGCCATGTTGAGCCAATAGACACTTCGATTGATAGGATAAGTCTAATATAAGTAAAGGAAGATTCCCCATTGTGGAATCATATCCTACTTGTGAGTTTGGAAATTTCGGCAAGTATATCTACTTAGTAAAAGGTTCACACCTCTCTTAGGCGCTAGTATTCTAGAGTTTGAGCACTTGGTGAAGGTATTTATCTTGAAGAATTTAGAAAAGGATTTGGCTCAGTTTTCTTCCCTTGTTGAGAAGGGTTTCCCAGGATACTTCTTGTGTTCTTGTGCATGGTGTTTCTTCTTATGATCTTGGTTGCTGCAACATTATTGTCTATGATTAAGTTAAATGATAAAATGGAATGAAATTCATGCTTAACCTATCTTATGAAAAATCAACATGGTATCAAATCATAAGTCTTGAAGAACCCATTGCACAAGCATCTACCAGTCTCCTCTCTTTTCTGCAGAACCGTATGGCCCTCCTAGGGTTTCCAAAAAATCCGTACAACCTTCCTTTATGAGGTGTTTCACCCCTTAAAAACTTAAACGTTGGGGATAATTTTGGAATAGGATAGTACGGTCTCCTCCAGCACACCTCCAAAGACTCTCAGAGTGACATTTTGAGCATTTTGAAATTTTGGCCCTAGGGTTTCTAGGGTTTTTCCAATTTCTGCAGAAATTTCAAAATTAGGGTTTCTGCAAACTCATTGAAGGAGCTCTTCAGCTCACCAGTTTTCTCCTATCTTTCAAAGGCTTATTTTTGGCAGTCATAAGTCCAATAAAACCTAAAAGTGCTAGCCTAGCCTAGCCGTTAGGTTTT
Organism: Picea engelmannii; assembly: GCA_009831015.1. Taxonomy (NCBI): domain Eukaryota; kingdom Viridiplantae; phylum Streptophyta; class Pinopsida; order Pinales; family Pinaceae; genus Picea; species Picea engelmannii. The sequence goes on along the minus strand of ML801714.1, from coordinate 96,963 downwards.
CTAGCCTAGTTAACAAAGGGTTGTGAAGAATCTAAAATTATGATGAACAAAAACTATGATGGAAGATAAGCTTGATGAATCAAGCAACTTCAAAGTTCTTGAAAGACAAGACTTCAGAGGAATACTTATTGTGGGTAATACAAAAGGATTTATCAGAGAAAAGCTATCAATGAATGGAAGGAAGATGACGTCGGGACAAGGAATCCAATCACCTACTCAAGCCCTTACATTGAAGGGCCAGCTTCAAAATAACAAAGATGACAAAAGGTGACACTATGACTATCTTCTTCATAAAGATCTCAGAGGATAGATATCAGCCAAGAGTCATTGGAGAAATCATATCAACATCCTCAGGTATGCACTTTTATATATTATTTGTATCATTGTCATGAGTGAAATTGCAGGAGGATGGAACCTTTGTTGAAGTCATGGATCTAGAGGGATCTCAGTGCATTCACAAAAACAACACACTCAAAGTAAAGACTATGGGTTTGATTGTTGTAATTTTCATTCCTCTAACCTATATTTCTAAAGGTTTGCTACATTACAAGTAGATGTTGTAGTTGTGACAATATTCCTTAAATGTTTTTGATTCTAGAGATGTACTCATTATTCTCCTTTAGGAGATATTCTTGTGTTGGTTCTTTTTGTTTTCTTGTTCTAGATAGGTTAACAAGAAAAGAAGATGCTTATCCTTTAGAGGGAGACACTTGACTCAGAAGGAGCCAAAACCATTTGAGAAAGAAGAAGAATAGAACCATCATTGAGACAACCAATGCTACAAAGCATGATCAGAATATTTCTAGGATTCCATGGGAAGAAGCATGCATGACACAGTATATGTGCAGAACAAGAGTCTTCACCAGAATTTGAAAAACATAACTCCCGAAGAATTCTTCACTGGAATGAAGCCTGAGATTGAACACTTCAGGCTATTTGGGTGCCCAATGTATTATCATGTACCCAAAGAGAAGAATTCCAAGTTATATCCTTTAGGAAGAAAGGATACAATGAATCTTCAAAGACATCCCTAGTGAGAGACAGATTGTGACAAGCAAAGATGTTGTCCTTGAAGAAGAGACAGGTTTTCAAATACCCAGAGAATCTCAGATGGAGATTGACAGTGAGACAATACCTTCTCCCCCTTCAGCAATTTAGAGGGAGACAAACATTACTCCATGTTATCCAATTTCTCCAGTTGATATGTTCAAAGATATTGCAGTAGGGCATAAAATCCCTACATAGACTCACTTTGCAAGAGGTAGAGAAACATACAAGCCTCTCAAGGCACATTCCAAGAAAGAAAAAGAGGTTTATGAGCTATCCTTCAGTCATGAGCCACTTCATTGATGTTGAGACTCCTTGTCTTAGAGAAGCAACAAGAGAACCGGTATGGCAAGATGCCATAACAGAAGAATACCAGTATATCTTAAAGAATTATTCTTAAGATATTATTCAGGGACCAGAAAGGGAAGTTTGTGGTAACTTCTAAGTGGATCTATATGATCGAGCATGCAGCAGATGAAAGTGTCAAGAAATAAAAAACGACATCTATAGCCAGAGGTTTCTCACAAACAGAGGGATTTGTCTATAATGAGACACTTGACCCAGTGAACCTGATACACTTCCATCCGTACTATCATCGATGAGTTGGAAACTATATCAGATAGACATATTCTTGATGAGTTTGGATTTCAGCAAGAGTGTTGTTGATCCAAACCTATATCATTACAGTGTGGTGACGAGAGCCTGATTTTGATGACTTATTTAGAAAGCCTTGTTGTTGGATAGAAGTAATACTCGAGTTCTAAATTCGAGATGAAGAATCTGAGTATGATGCACAACTTCTTGGGACAAGAAGTATGACAGAGGACAAATGAGATTTTCCTTAGACAAGGAAAATATATAGTGAAAATATTAAATAAGTTCAGTATGACAGAATGTAAAATCCATTGTGATGGATTTAAAGAAGAAGATTGATGATGATTCAGACGATACTGATCCATGGCTGATTGGATCACTGATGCATTTGGTTAACACCAGACTTGATTCATGCCATGCAGTAAATGTGCTTAGTCATTTCATGAGTCAACCAAGACAAACTCACTAGACAACAACAAAACATGTATTGATATATATGCGAGGCACAGTTGGATATGGCCTGAAATATGCCTCTAGTATGAAGTTGAGTTTGCAGGATATGCCGATTCAGATTGAGTAGAAATTACAGTGAACCGGAAGAACACATGCGGTTGATGTTCTACCGTGAAGTTTTCAATGGTTTCCTAATGCAGTAGGAAACAAAACTCTGTGGCCTTGAGTACCACAGAGGCAAAGTATATAAGCATCGAGTGTGTGAAGCAATGTGGCTTCACAAGATTCTAACATATTTACTTGACCATGATATGGATGCTATGATGATAACCAAGAGCCGTGTGTAAAGCTCCTTGAGAACCCAGTGTTTCTTGATGGATCGAAAACACGATGAGACGAAATATCCTTATATCACCGATATGATACAGAGAAAAATCGTACACATGCAGTACTTTCCTACACATGAGCAGATTGTAGATATCTTCACCAAATTAATTTCATGAAGAATGGCTCCCTAGTTGAGAGGGAGTGTCAATAAATCCAGCCAAGACAAAATTCAAAATACATCCGTGTGAGACTTGGCATGATAAAGAATGTCTCCCTAGATGAGAGGGAGTGTTGATGATTGCATCTATGTGAGACATTCTCCAGCTTACAAACATGTGAGGTGTGGATCATTGCAGTTATGTGAAGTCTTTCTCTCAGCTTACAAACCTAAGAGAAAGCCCCTAAGAAGGGTATGTGGTTCCTTCCTGAGACAAAGCTAGGAATGTAGAGATGACCTCCTCCATTCAGAGCGTTGAGAAGAACTCCAGATGATTATCCAGTGGGAAAGGCGATATGATGAGTTGGACGTGCATGTGGTTGATCACAAGGTGAACGTGTGAAATCCCAAAGTGTTGGGTGCATCATCATGTGAACATAAATGAAGATGATGTGTTAGCCTCCTCTGAGCAATAGATTTGATGAGAAAAATCCATATGATTCTCATGTGTGAGGCAGTGGGAAAGAAGATCTATAGAGTGGACGTGCCTATGGATGAGCACATGTGAATGTGTGTAGATCTGGTTCTTTTGCGTAATGCAGTGAGCCAGAGATATGACATCCCTATGGATGTGCCCCTAGTGTATGAGCACTAGTGGGTGTATCAGATCCTTTGCTATATGTTGTTCAAGAGTCAGACCTACCTGTAATCCTAATTTTTATGTAAAGGGTACAGGTCAACCCCACCTTAATGTGATTAATAATAAATGTAAAAGATAATTAATATGGTTAATAATAATTATTATTATTATTATATTGTGACTTAGTGAGGTCGGCCCTGTTGAGCCAATAGACACTTCGGTTGATAGGATAATTCTAATATAAGTAAAGGAAGATTCCCCATTGTGGAATCATATCCTACTTGTGAGTTTGGAAATTTCAGCAAGTACATCTACTTGGGAAAAGGTGTGCACCTCTCTTGGGCGCTAGTCTGCTAGAGTTTGAGCACCCTCTTGTGTGTTGGGTATTTCTTGGTGGTGAAGGTATTTCTCTTGAAGAATATAGCAAAGGATTTGGCTAGGTTTTCTTCCCTTGTTGAGAAGCGTTTCCCACGATACTTCATCTGTTCTTGTCAATGGTGTTTCTTCTTGTGATCTTGGTTGCTGCAACATTATTCTCTATGGTTAAGTTAAATGATAAAATGGAATGAACTTTATGCTTAACCTAGCTTATGAAAAATAAACAAATGGAGGCCTGGACTGCTTCTAAAAATGGAATATTCTTTCCCTTTCTATCATCCAAGTTGCTTCGAGACACAAAAATGGAGGAAATGGTCATATCATGATCAAATACATTTGCATCTTTGTCAATTAGGGATTCCTCATTTACTTCAGGGTCTTTCTCTGCTACTGACAATACTATAGGAACCATGGCGACAGGATAAATACCTGGAAGTAAACTGCAATGGTGCAAAGTTGGGTTGCAACAGAAAATGGTGGTCGCGACAGTGTTCCAACGGTTCCCATGTTTGAAAATAATAAAAAATGAAAATGTCAAATCGACATTTTATACTTTTAAAATTTGTGGAGATGTGGATTGGCGGTTTTGGAACAACCTGCTTGTCATTCCGCAATCAACCCGACGCTGACACGTACTCCTCGATAGAAACCGTGGTTTGGATTGCGGGACCGCCCTTTAGAATTATCCCTCGCACAACTTCAAATTCCGCAATGCTTCCTGGACGTCAATTTTGGTGGATCGTCATCAAGGTTATTTCGGGCCCGATCTAATTAAATTTTTCACCAAATTTAACTGCTTTATGCCATTTTTAATGTTCTTGTCAATTTTCCATGCCTCCGAATGGTTTAGCGCCTTCGCTAATTTTAGAATCTTGACCCCAGGACATAATTTTTTTTTTTTTGGTGACTAACATGGGCTCCAACGGGGGATTTCGTCCTCCCTGCGAGGTGCCAAAGAACCATAGATCCAATAGCCTTATTCATTGGGATATTGTTGAAACTTTCTAAAAAAATTCTCAAAAATAGAAACCTGCATACCTTATCTATTTCAATTCACACCAGTAATCTGCAACAAAACCTTAGGGCCTTCTCTTCGGGTTTCAAATTCTATTGAGATGAAAAAAAACTTAAAATGCTCTATCTTGAAAAATAACAATGGTTATTTACAATGAAATGGAAAGACCAAAATACTTTTAAGAAAAATAGTGTTTGAGAAACTTGTCATTTATAGGTCCTCCACCGATGAGATTTCCATTGAGCTCCTGCAGCAAATAAGAATTGCTCTGATGATAAGCCATAATTCTGAAAGTTCCTTTCCATAGATGATCAAACTTTCCGTGCTTCCCTTTATCTTCATTTCTTGCATCTCACCTTAGCACCAGATCATCTACCTTGAAATCACCAACCTTTGTATACCTATCAAAAACCATTTTCATTTTTTCCTGATGTAGTTGTGAGTTGTTGAACACTTGTCCTATCATTTGTCGCACATGAATCAAGTGATTTATCCTTCTTTGAGCATCATTTGGTTCAACTTCCTGTTCTTAGAGCAACTTCATCACTGGTATCCCTAATGAAGTAGGGAAAACTACATTTGTGCCACATACAATCTGAAAAGGTGATGTAGCAATAGACCTCTTTGTTGTGATCCTATTAGCCCATAATGCATAAATAAGTTTTGTGTTCCAAGCCTTCTTGTTTTCATGTAGAAGCTTCTTAATGATTCTTTCCAAGCTCTTGTTGAATGACTCACCTAACCCATTACCCTGTGGGTAATAAGTTGTGGAATGACGAAGGGTTATGTTGTAATCACTATAAAACTTTTTCATTCTCTTGGACCTGAACGTTACTGCATTATCAGTTATGATTTTGACTGGACAGCTGAACCTAGACAGAATGTTGCTTTCCATAAATTGAATAATAACAGTGTCAATATCTTGCCTTGTTTGAACTGCTTCAATCCATTTGGTGAAGTAGTCTGTAGATGTCAATATCCACCTATGTTGAGCTGAATATGGTGGATGAATCTCTCCTATACAATCAAGGCCCCATTTCCTAAACGGAGCTTCAACAGAAATAGGTTTTAATGGAAAGGGTTGTAGTTTTCTTTTTCCATCAAAAATATGGCACTCATTACAACTGGATACCTCCTTGTACACATCAGAAAAAATGTTGGGCCAATAAAATCTTGCTCTCAGTATCTTATGCATGGTGGTTTTCCAGTAATGGTTCCCTCCACAGTCACGTTTATGAAATTCTTTGATAGCATTTTTAACTTCTCCTTCCAATAAACAACTTAGTAAAATTCCACCAAGATCTTTCCAATACAGAGAATCATTTAGGATACAAAATTTGGTTGCTTTTAACTTCATAAATCTAGCCTTCATCTTGCTCGGTTCAGGAGGAGCTTTTAAATTCCTTAACACATAGATAATATCAACATACCATGGAGATTCAAGGAATTTATGGGATACCTGTGGGGTTGTCTCTTCCTTTGAATTTTCTGACAGGTTAGCAATAAAATTTATCCCCAATACATCATAATTTGACTGTGTCATCCATTTAGAAAGCCCCTGACCATTGATCAATTTTGTAAGTTTTATCTCAAGATCGTACTCTAATAAGACAGCTATCCATTTGCATCTTTTTCCTTCAGGATCAGATTGAATTAAGATGTCTTTCACATAATTGTTGGGTACATAAGCAACATCATGAGAATGTAAGATATAAATTCTGAACTCTTTGAGGGATTTTACCAGGGCATATGCTTGTTTCTCCATGATGTCATACTTCAATGGAGAGTCTATCATAGTTATGTTGCAATAGGCTATGGGCCTTTCAAAAAACAATTCATCTCTTTGCAACAAGACACCAGCAATAGTGTGTTCTGATGCAAAAGAGAACAAGATGTAATCCTTTGCATAATCTGGACTGGCCAATACGGGTTCCTTGGTCAATGCCACTTTTATATCCTCAGATTTCCTGGTTTCTGGAGTCCACTTTATCTCACTGCCTTTTTTGAGCATGTTGGTAATGTACTTTATGATTTTATCCATTGGGGATAAACCTCCTCAGAAAGTTTACTCTTCCAAGAAAAGATTGTACCTCATTTTTTCTCATGGGTGTGTCAATATTCAGAATTACAACCAGTCTGTTGGTATCTATCTTTATTCCTTCTTTCGAAATGATACGACCAAGTAGTTTCCCCTCTTGCATTCCAAAGTTAGATTTCTTGTGATTTAATGAAATGCCAAATTTCCTACATTTCTGAAAAACCCTTTTCAAATGTTTACGATGCTCATTTTTAGAATCTGAAAACGTAGTAATATCATCTAAATAAATGACAATGAACTTGTCTTTCTCATCAGCAAAATCTATGTACATAGCCCTTTGGAAAGTTGCCCCTTCATTCATGAACCCAAAAGGCATCTTGGCATACATGAATGTACCCAGGGTGTTGTGAAGGTTGTCTTCTCTTGATCATCAGGATGCACCATGATTTGGTTGTATCCAGAAAATCCATCAAACATTGACATTTTTTGTGATCCAACCACTTTCTACAAAATGTAATTCATCCTTAGGAGAGGATAATTATCTTTGAGAGAAACTCTGTTCATATTTCAAAACTCTACACACAACCTGATTTCACCACTTTTCTTTCTAATAGGAACTAAGTTAGCCAACCATTTAGAGAATATTAAAGACACTATAATCTAAGCATCAAACAACTTTCTTATCTCTTTCTCAATTAATGACAGCAACAAAGGAATAATCCTTCTCAAATTCTGATTGAATGTTTTTTTATCATCTTTTATTGGAATTACATGTTGAATCACCTTAGTGTCATAAACATTTAAATCCTCATAGCTCCAGGAAAATACATCTGGGAAATCCTTCATTAGGCCGATATATCTTTGCTTTATTTCTGGACTGAGTGTCTTGGACAGTTTGATGATTTTGGGATCTTCCCAAGTCCCAATGTTACAATCCTTTATGTCTTCATCATTTGCAGTGACCTTGGGATTTCTTGCCACATCAGTGTTGTCAAAAATTCTTTCCAGTGGGACCAAACCCTTGGGAATGATATTATTTTTTAGCTGAACAATATCTCTACCAGCAATTTGATTTTGGAAACAGTGATCATTTGAGAACACAAATGCATCATCTTCCTGACCACAACAATTTTCATCATCAATATTTGAGTTGACAAATTGATCAGTGATTTAGAGAAATATTACCACCTGCTTGTTATCCTCAAAAATCTGTCAATACTTGATGTTGTCAGGTATTGTTGGCATGTTCTTGACTTCAATTTCATATTTTATGTTAGGAAAGATAGTAATCTTGAAAACAGAGGTTGAAGTGGCTAATGCATCAGCTATTATATTTTTTTCTCTTGGAATCACTGAGAGGTTATATTCTGTAAAACTTTCAAGTAAGTCAAGAACTATATCTTTATATGCCCTTAACCTCGGATAATTTTACTGATAGATGCCATCAACCTGATTTATGACAAGCTCGGAATCCCCATGTACAACTGTTCTTTTTGCACCTAGTTCTTTCAAAGTGTTCAAACCCAAAATCAATGCCTCATATTCAGCGATGTTATTTGTCCATTCACAAGAAAATTTGTAAGAGAAAAGTTGTGAACATGTTCTGGGAGGAATTATCCAAACACCTGCTCTAGCTCCCTCTTTGCTAGAAGCTCCATCAAAATTCATATTCCACATTTCATCATTTTATTTATTTTGATGGTCTGAAATTTTCCATGCTTGATGATCAGCCTCACCTTCCAAAGGAAATTCAACAGTATTTGGCTCTTCTTCTTCAAATCACAGGTCATTGTAGAAAATTGAAGAACCAATCTCAGTGTCAACAGAATAAATAGGATGATTGTTTGGTTTGTTTTTGCTACTAACCATGTATTTCAGTAGTACTTCTTTGTGCAGTCTCATTTCTTGGCCAAACACTAGTATAGTTGCATAAGACATATCCATTTGTAGAGTACCTTTCAACTTTGCAGCCCATGATCTTGAACACATCATGCCAAACTTTGGAGGGATGTCAGCAACAACTGCATCCATGATCCGATTCTTTGATGGAATTTGAGATAGAGACACAACCAGGTCTTTGATTAAACCCAAACATTTTACCTTCCTTGAATCGAAAGAGAAAAGATCTTTGTAAGGCCTAGTTATGTCCAAGCCTAGTTCATCCATGATTACTTTTGGCATCAAATTATGAGATGCTCCTAAATCTAGCATTGCATTGTGTAAGGTCATATCATGAATTTTAAGGTCGACATAGAAAGGAGGTATATCACCATCATCGCCAGTTTCTTCCACCTGATGACCAAATAAGATTGCAGGGTGATCATCTTTCACATTCAACGTATCAGATGCTTCTTCCATTTTCAACATTTTTATGAATTGGATTCTATATACACCATTCCTTATCAATTCATTGAACGGAATAGAAATTTTGATTTTTTTCCAATTCACTATCAAAATTAAAAGGAGACTGAGTTTTTCCTACCTCTTTGATGATTGCATCTCTTTTTATCTCTGGTACCTTCTTTTGGGGCTCCTCTTTTTGTTTTCCTTTCTCTAATACCTCTCTTGCAGAACTGTCTTTCTTAGGCTAACTTGAAGAATGTAAATTGACTTGAGGCTCGGTTGTAGGATTCCCTTTTGGTGAGTTTGCAAGCACCTTTTTTAATTCTACGATTATTTTTCTTTTGAAACTGCATGATGGAATTTTGAAAACCCTTCTTATACTCTTATGTTTCCATTGACAATATGTCATCATTTTCCTGCATAAACTTATCATTTGCATCCATAAATTGATCATGTTCTTCTTTGGTTAGGAACACATACGTTTCAGTACCAACACAACAATGTATGTTGTCTTCAATAGATTCATCAAAATTTTCATTTACATAATTATTTTGGAAAGGGGGTTTAACTTGTTGATCACCTTGATTTCTTTGATCTCTCTGTCTAATCTGTGGGATTGGTGCTATTATGAAATTTGGATTTCTGTGTTGAAAATCAAATTGATCTCTGATGGCAGGTTTATTTTCTAAAGATAGATTTTCCACCAACCTTTCCATAGTTTTCACCATTAAATCAAATTTTTCATCTGATGTTTGGGAAGTTGAGGGTTGAGCTTCTCGAACCCCTTTCAAATCAGTGTCAGGATTATGTTTAATATTTCATGATGCCATCAAATTCACTTCTACTTCAATTGCATCATTCATCATGTCATCTAGCATGGTAGATCTCCTTTCCCTCAGCAGTGTTGTTCCTGAGATTGATTCTAAGGCTCAAAGAATAATGTCAGGCATCAAAGGTTTTAAATGAAATGTTTTTATGAGTGATTTTTTCTACCTTTAGTTTTCTGAGAAACAATATTTAAAGGAAATTAATAATAAGATAGTACAGAGGTTGTATCTCGGAATCTGAGTCACAATTATAATGTCAAATGATGTAGAAATATTTACAAAACTATTAAAACAAAGTTAGGTATCAATTACAGGTAAGTCTCACCTTGTTTACACTAGAAGAACAGTAGAAGATGCACCCTTGAACAGGATATAAAAATGCAGTAATTCATACAGATCACAGGTCTTGTTTTACTCACGATAATAACAGAGGAAAAGTTGTTTATTGAATGAACTCCTAGTATAATATGATCACAGTAGATGTAGTACTAAATTGCAATCAATCACTCTTTAAGAATTACAGAAAGAAATTCAGAGAAATGGAAACACAGTGGGAACACATAACTCAAATTGAACGAAACTTAGAATCTATGTCTGCACTTGTATTAATACTCAAAAAAGAGTTTATCTATTACATTCGGCAAGAAGCGGACCCAAATAGATCTAAAACATATGTATTTATAGAAAATCTATCACAACTGAAAACTATTGGACTTCTTACAATATTTGAATAAAAATAGAATACATCTGAATAAAACAACAACATGCAAATATTATTGAGTTTTGTTGGTGCTTCCTTTGTCTCTTCGTCTGCTGGTAGAAGCGCTTGTTTTCCTTTAGTATTTGAGTTGGATACACATGTCCATTAGGGTCACCACAATCATTCGGCTTACTGTCTTGACCATTTGATCTCGTTGCCATATCTCCCTTCGGGTGTGTTCAGTGGGGCAATGAATTGCAATTGAAGACATGGGGGGGAATATTAGATGAATAGCTCAGCGTTGGCTCGTTAAGGGATGGATGACGGTTACAAGGAAGAGTAATTGTTCACGAAACGAATGACGGGGGAACAAGTTTCCAATGAGGAAGTGGAATAAGTGGATGCAAGAATGCGGGTGTTAGGCATAGACGGGGTAAGTGACTGTTGGAGGGTGAAAGGTAGAGTGGGTGGAGAAGGTGGACGTTGTGCATGTTTTCTCATTTTCTCCCAGCTACACTTGCTTTTCC
>ML801714.1:64783-85817 GCA_009831015.1 Picea engelmannii | reverse complement strand
AAGGAAAACAAAAAAAGGTGAGTGGCACCCTTGGAGCACCTAGTGCGTCTTGAAGGGCACGTCGCGATTTGAATGGGTAAGTGAATAAACCTAGTCGGCCTTAAATCGAATGAAATGATAAGTGAGATTTAAAAACATTTTCCCTAATAAAAATGTCACCCAGCCTAGGAAATTAAAATCTAGGTCTAAGTGATACTTGTGGTAAAAAAAAAATAGTAATAATAATAATAATATAATCATAATTAAACATGTGACGAGAAGGGGGTAAGCAATTTGATTAATTTATTAAAATCAAATTATTTTGAGGGATTAAAATTTTAAAAGGGAATTGATTGTTTTTTTACTTTTGCTAATTAAATTTTATTAATTAAAAAGAAAAAGGGGTAAAAGGTAATCTTTCTACACTTGCTAATATGAGTTTAAGATAAAAAGGGAAAAGAGAGAAACTTAAAAAGAATTAGGAAACTAAGGGAAAAAGGGGAAACATAAGGAAAAAAAAAGTAGAATGACTAACATAGTAAGGAATCTTGCCTTTAAGAACTTTCTAAATATGAACTCAACTAGGAATTTAGTAAGGGCTTAAGTCATTAAAATGTGTAAGGGAATATGGGGACACCTAGGAGTGATTCAAAGAATGCTTTTAGGGAATCACTCCTAGGTGGGTGAGGGAAACAGGAGTAATTAAAAAAATAATGAATTTAATTTCTGGTGCAACTAGGGGGATGGATGACATGTGTATGGGGGAAGTTTTTCTGAATTAAATTAATAAAAAATAAATTAAATGAGAATTTGGGAAAGAAATCTCTTAGAAACTCTATAAAAAGGATGAGGGGAGGAGGAGTATGGATCTCTTCTTTTATGCGTAACGTTATGCTGCAGAATTTTGTCTTGACTGACTTATCTTGTGGGAGTTGGGATACCCAGCTTAGGTAACGAGTGGTAGCTCGACCTTGTGAGGCAATCTGGGTGCTAGATTTTCTTGGTTTAGTGTGTGTGGCCCCTTTGCGGCTCGGGGGGCTCAGTGGAAAGAAGAGTATCCCTAGCATTGGATGGCAGGTACCGGTGAAGTCACATCAGTCGGCAAGCAGGAGATGGACAGAGCGTGCGTGAGACAACGACTCGGAGCTGTCACCTTGGGCTACGATACACATAGTTTTATTTTGAATGGTTGATAAATATTGTTTTTACGCTTTCCTTTTTGTACTTTTAATTGTGTAAAGAAAGTGTTTAACTTAGCATTTTTAATCGAGTACTTAAATTCATCATAGCTTTACGCTCACTGTATTGAATTGATTCCCTTGGCAACCGATCCCCGATTTCTATGACTGTTCTGGTTGTTTTAATGATTATTATGAAGAGATTGTTCTTTATCTTTCGTCCTCATCCCTAGATCATCAGTCCACGCCTGAGCAGTCAACCAGGAGCCAGATCGACGATCGTCACTTCTGTGTTAATAGACCTATAGATCCTAACGTCCTACTTTTCTGTGCGTGGATGATGAGCGAAGGATGTTTTTGCCCAACTGTCTACCCCTGTTGATTGTTCATGGTTGATCTCTAATATTGCGCCTTCGTGTGAATGATCAATTCTGCGTTGAATGTTTAATCCTTGATGCAATTGACGTATCTTCTATGCCTGTGATTGATTGTTTCTTGTTGTGATCTTCTTATGCTTTTCATTTTGTTGAATGACCATTAATGAGTCCAAATTTTGTTTAGTTTTTACCGTTGAAATAATCCTTGGTGTAATCGCTTCAGAATGTTGCACACCCATTTCAAATTAATCCTTGAACAAACATTTTTTTTTTCTTCTGTTGAATTAATCCTTTGAATAATAGCTTCCTTGGTGCTACCCCTGCGCTTGTTGTGTAAACGCTTTAGTAAGTTGCACAAGAAATTCATTAAATGAGATCTAATTCTAAACCGTTTGCATTCTTGTTTACATAGCTTGCGATTTGCTATTTGAATGGTGTTTTTACCTGCGGGAATGGTGATTACCTGTGTTTTTTTATATATCATTATGATTGTATTTTTATATTTTTATATAGCCTGCGATTTTCTATTTGGATGGAGTTTTTACCTGCGGGAATGGTGATTACCTGCGTTTTTATATATATATCATTATGACTTCATTTTTATATTTTTATATAGCCTGCAATTTGCTATTTGGATGGCGTTTTTACACGCGGGAATGGTGATTACCTGCGTNTTTTATATTTTTATATAGCCTGCGATTTGCAATTTGGATAGCGTTTTTACTCAGCGTTTCAATACATAGTGATTTCATACATAGCATTTTAAATTCTGATAGATTATATTATTATAGCAACATCATTCTCTGGCCCTGCGATTTTATGAACTATTTGACAACCACGTCAGTGATTAATTTAGTGACTCACATTTGGATTACACCCGTAGTATCATATAATAGATGGAAAAATCATTTATGCCAACGATTTACACATCTTTCTTGTTATTTAAAGCCTGCATTTCCGTTTAAAGGGTTCCCTGCCATTCCCCGCGACTTCAATAGACAACAATAACCTTATTCAATTGCCAAGCGTTTCCTTGATAATTATTGACAACGTTCCCTGAATTAAATGGAAACATTCCATAGTTTCATTCCAGGATTTAAATGACAACAATTTAGGGATCTTTACGGACAACGCTCCATATTTTATTTACCTATTTATTACCTGCCAACTTCTTCTTTTAACACACTCTGAGTTTTAATCGTACCTTGGCTGTGTTTAATACACTGACAACTCTCTTAATTACTGGGTAAGAGATTCATACATCCTGTGGCAGCGAACCCTTATGGGATGATGTATGATAGCGATGTTTATATTTTTGCTATTGTATTATGGAGATTCTTATATGATTGGATGTTGTATACTAGTAATTCTCTTATTTTACCTTATGCTTTAACAACTCTCATAATTTGAGACAGAATTTTATATGTAAGTGGACAATGAATTCTCTTGTATCAAAACAACGTTTCCATCCTTTGCGTAGATGGTGGACCCTCCTTTACATAAATAGCGATATGAATTGTATGATAGACAACTAATGGAATGAAGAATATTAATTGATTCAACACTATCATCGTCAACATCAACCTTCTACCTGTGAATTTAATTTGTTGAATAATCGAGATGATTCACTAGGAAGAAAGCACATACATTGAATGTCAACAAAGTATGATAGCAATTTTAATTAGAATAGAAATTTGCTTGGCAATACCTTACAACGACTAAATACAACATTTAGTCAACAACAACGAAGCAATACAATAACATTCATGACAGAGAATTATAGTTTAACTGGTTGCTAGATTCGTTTTATACTTGTTAACCTTGGCAAATTAAACAACGATACATTGAGGGTTTAAATGGATATATTGATCAAGCGCAATGATTTTATTAATGGTTAGTGCAACTTTTATTTTATTGGTAGTATAACAATTTTATGAGATATTAAGCTAAGTTGTGACAGAGATATATAATATCTAAGGTGTGGCAGAGAGTAGTATATATGGGTGAGATAGTACATAATTACCTTATCTAACGTATCCCTTGAGTGATTAGAGCTTGAGGTATTAAAGGTTGAATATTATTCATGGAAAATAATAACCTTTATTAATAATAAATGACATACCAGTTGTTGTTGATTTTAATCAAATAATAGGATATCATTTTAGACAAGTTATAATGTTGAGTTATAGGATTTGTTGGTTATAACAGTTCACTCCTCACCCTCAGATAGCTTGCATAACAATTATGGTTATGGTTGTGATCGAGTCGTTTAATAGCGTGCGCAAATTAATTGAGCGATGTCATCTGTGTCTTGTCGACCTGTTGCATGGGGGCGTGGGTGTAGTCTTCTTGTTAGTTATTTCAGCTCCTAGCACGTTGGATTTATCTTGAGTCATTTGTCCAGAGAGGTTATGTTGTGCCAAGGTTATTTTCGCACCTATCACCTGGGGACGGCATGATCCCTGATGAGGGGATCATGGTGCGCCCTATTGGAGAGGCGAATGATAACTTGGTCGGAGTTGTGCTTTCCATTGTGGGTGTTGATGATCATTGCTGTTGTTGTTGGTGCTTGGGTTGTGATGCCTTCATGCGTTGGGTTTGCGTGCCACCGAGGTTATAGTTATTGGTCGTCGAGGCCGTTATGTCAGGATGGTGGATGTTGTCGTTTAGATGGTAGGCATTGTCGTGTTTGTGTCAGGCAGGTAGTCATTTATATCTATCTTTGATTTCCACACGTTTTCGACCAGTTGCATGATGTGCTAGTGGGTTCAGTCGTTGTTGACTGTTGCCTGATCTGTGTGCGTGGTGTTTTTTGTCAGGTTGTGTGGTTTAATTGTGGTCGTCATTGCCTTCTCGCCTAAAACAAAAAAAAAATTCACTTGTCGCTTCGCTTGGAGTCGTAACAATTGGGGTCGTTACTTATGGTATCAGAGCGAGGTTCAACCCTGTGACTATGGATCGCCATGCTTTCCACTGCAGTAAACCCTTGAATATTAACCTAGCACTAACTAAAAACTTTAACGTGTCCATGTGGTGATCTCGATTAGAGGACGCCATAGAGGTTCGCAATGTGGTGTCGTGGAAGGAGGTGTGATGCCTCCAGAAGTGCCCATGCCCTCAGACTCTAACCCCCAAGGGGAGGAACAAGTCCTTGGGATGGATCTGATTGCTGTAAGGGATGATGATGGTCTGACAAGTTCCTTCCATAGATTTTCAAAGGCATTGATTCACCATCTGTACTGAGATGAGGACAGGGCACCTGTACCCCTGAGGGTCCACAGCCCACCCAACCAATACTGTTAGTATTCACTACGAACTTGAGAAGGTCAAATTTATGAGTTCTTTGGTGCCCCGAACGACGCTGCTGCCGAGGCATGGTGGGAGAGTATGGAGACATGCTTCACACTTCACGACTATACCTCCAACATGAAGGTCATCATGACGGTCTTTCAACTGAAGGGGAGAGCTCTTCTATGGTGGAAGACGCTCTTTCCACTTGAACATGGCTGTCGAAGACACGTCTTGGGAACTGTTTGAGGAACGGTTCTAGGAGATATATATTTCTGAGGAATTCGTTGAGCATCAGCTCAACGAGTTCAACGCCTTGCGACAGGGTGACCGTACAGTGCCCCAGTACTAGGCCCGTTTTGGAGCTATTTTGGTATGCTTCACACCAAATTACAGAGAACGTAAGGTCAATAAGTTCGTGTTGGCCTTAGTGTTAGGATTCAAGTTCTACTTCAGGTACTAGTAATTCTGGACTGAAGAAAGTGTGTTGGAATGTGGGGAGCCACATTTCCAGCGCGACTGCCGAGTGAAAAGGACTAGAGCATCTGGACCAGTCGGACCCACTACCGTGGGAGATTTGGGCAAGGCCCATCGGAGTCATGCAGCGGTGAATAACCGCCAGGAAGAGCACCATTCGACTATGCTCAATACGTCAGGTACTGTCACTGACCAGACCCTTAGCATTTGATATATCCAAGTGCTACCGAAGGTTACAGGCTGTAGCCTTGACCTGAGAGAGTTTTGTCTATAGGTCCAACCTGTACATCACAATTTTAGGATCTTGTGACATCGTGATCGGTATGGACTGATTGGAATCGCATGAGGTGATACTCAACTATAATAAAAAACGGTTGATCATGGTTGATGATGAGGGACAAAGACGAGTGATTGTAGGTCAGAACCAGGGAGTGTCCCTAAGGTTCATCTCTTCCTTACAGTTATGGAAGAGCATGAACAAGGGATGTAAGATTTATGTGATCCTGTCGTTAAACGATAAGGGAGTAGCAGAAGGTCTAGAACACCTTCTTGTGGTGAGGGAGTTTGCGGACGTCTTCTCGAAGGAGTTACCTGGGATGCCGCCAGAGAGGGAATGGGAATTTACCATAGACCTAAAACCAGGGACTGAACCAATAGCAAGAACGCCTTATCGGATGTCGACCTCGGACTTATATGTCCAAGTGTGTCACCATGGGGTGTGCCTGTTATTTTCATACGAAAGAAGGATGGGTCATGGAGACTTTGCATTGACTACTGTCAATTGAAAAAGGCAACGATCAAGAATCAATATCCGTTGCCAAGGATTGATGATCTGTTTGATGAGATGAAGGGTGTAACGGTATTTTCAAAGATCGAATTGAGATCAAGGTATCACTAGCTGCGGATCAAGGAGGATGATGTCCCTAAGACCGCCTTTAAGATGAGCTTCAGACATTACGAGTTTACTACTTTACCGTTTGGACTCACAAACGCCTCAGGGGTATTTATGAGTAGATGAACACGGTGTTCCACGAGTACTTGGACAAGTTCATCCAAGTATTCATTGACGATATTTTGATTTACTCTCGGACGATGGAGGAGCATGACGAGCACTTGCGCTTAGTACTACAGTGTCTGCGAGAGAACAAATTATATGAGAAATTGTCTAAATGCTCATTTTACGAATCGAAGATTCACTACTTAGGGCATGTCATCTCTGATGGAGGTATCGTCGTGGATCCAACAAAGGTCGAGGCTATTATGGAATGGCCCGCACCTACGAATGTCCCGAAAATGCATAGCTTCATGGGTTTAGCAGGATACTATCGACGGTTCGTTGAGGGATTTTCGAAGATAGAAAATCCGATCACGGAATTGCAGAAGAAGAACAAGAAGTTTGTTTGGACCAAGAAAGGAAGTTGAGAAGGCATGAGGAGAACTATGCGATGCACGATTTTAAGTTGTCAGCTATTGTTTATGTCTTGAGAGTTTGGAGACACTACCTTATTGGATGAAAATTTGAACTAAAAATGGACCACTGTGGACTACAACACATCTTTACGCAAAGCGACCTGAACGCGCAACAACAACGTTGGTCGAAATTGCTTAGTGAGTATGATTTTGAGATTACTTACATAAAAGGAACAATGAATCGAGTGGCAGATGCATTGAGTCGGAGACCACATAGATTTTCGGTGTTGCCTCTTTAGACGAATCTACGTGAAAATATTTTAACTTTACAACGTGACGATGATTGGTACAAAGAGGTCAAGGTTTTTATCCGACAAAACACAATGATGGTACCAAGACTTGAAGGATTTACGTTTGACGACGATGAATTATTGAGGTTTAAAAATCGGATTTACATACCACCGAACGACGAGTTGAGAAGTTTGATCCTAAACGAGGCTCACAGAGCAATGTACATGGCCCACCCAGGGGTCATGAAGATGAGGACAGATCTTAAACCCTTATTCTTCTACAAGGGAATGAAGGTAGACATAGTCAACTATGTGGTCATGTGTCTTGAATGTCAGCAGGTAAAGGATGAACATAGACATCCAACCGGATTATTACATCCACACGATATTCCATAATCGAAATGGGAGGTTATTTCTATGGATTTCATTGTTGGATTGCCGCTGACGACAAGGAGACACGAATCGATTTTTGTGGTAGTCGACATTCTGATGAAGAGTGCTCATTTTATTCCTGTGCGTACAACGTATCAGGGACCTGACATAGCTACATTTTTAATTAGTGAGATTGTGAGGCTGCATGGCGTGCCTAAGAGGATTGTCTCCGATCAAGGATCGATGTTTACCGAACGATTTTGGACTAGTTTCCAGGAGGCCTTGGGAACCCAACTTAACTTTAGTACTGCGTATCACCTGGAGATTGAGAGGTAGACTGAACAAACAAACCAAATATTGGAAGACATGTTGCACATGTACGTGATGGACCAACATAAGCGTTGGGAGGAATTCTTTCCACTGGTAGAATTCACATATAACAACAGTTACCAAAGCACCATTAAGATGACACCTTTCGAGTTTCTTTATGGGTGACCGTTTCAGACGCCTTTGAGTTGGGATAAGCTTGAGGATAGGGTTCTGGTGTGACCAGAAGAGATCCAAGAAATGGAAGATCAAATGCAAACATTAAGAAAAAGGATCAAAGAAGCGTAGGATCGACAGAAGAGTTATGCCGATGCGCACCGTGTCGACCGTAGTTATGAAGTTGGCGATCGAGTCTTCTTACAGCTAAAACCGCATAAGATTTCGATTGAGTTTGGAAAGGGTGCTAAAATCTCTCCTAGGTTCATGGGACCTTTCGACATGGTTGAAAGAAAGGGGTCCGTGGTCTATCGACTAACCTTGCTTGATTCTTTGAGGGGTATGCACGATGTTTTTCACGTATTTGTTTTGAGACATTATGTTAGTGATTCTACACATGTTTGACTTGAGTACCTTACAAGTATCGGATGAGGGTGAGCTCACGGTTGAGCCAATCCGCATCCTGGATCGTTGCACTCGACATCTACAACGTCGAACAATAGATCAGGTCAAGCTCCAGTGGGACAACTATAGTCCACACTCAACGACCTGGGAGGACACATATGAGATGTGCCAAGAGTTTCCATTTTTGTTTGATAGATAGTCTTATGATACTGTGATACACATTCTTTCGACACTTATTTATTGTGAAACTCCGGGACGAAGTTTAGACCAAGAGGGGGTGTATGTAACATCTCGCTCTTGTGCGCACTAAGCGAACTTATTCTTTAAGGACACTTTCTTGCAAGTGATCCAGATTATTTTACTATTGGTCGTTTGATTATGATTATGAGGCATTATGGATATGTTATTTTGTTTGTTTACATAGACAGGTGCTATTGATTGGGTTCTCCTGCGTGTGCAGGAATTTGAACCTCGAGGATGCAGAGGCATCGATGAAACCCCTTGGACTTTGGATTGAGTTAGAGAGTGGACTATTGAGTTTTGATTATTGTTGATATGACATATGCACATCTGATTAGATGTTATGATGATTGGTTTTATTTTTGACATGATTCGTTGATGATGCAGGCTGACGATAGCTTGCCAATCAAACTCACATGTGGAGTAAAGGGGTCACGCATGACAACCAGAGAGGTTGAGGGAGAGGTGTGGACAACAACCCTACCACAACTTACTAGCACTCCCACCGTGGATCGAATTGTAGGTTAACAATTACCTAGTTCGAGAAGACCCACGATGCCGCGAGGGAATACTGTGACAGTCACTCACGATGATTCTAAGGGGCACGCAATAAGGCAAGGGCCTTATTCCTTAGAGGCCCTTAGTCACCCACAAGATCACCTTGCGGAGTATTGACTCCGAGGTTTTTTTTATGTCTACTAAGTCAATCAAGAGGTGAGTGGCACCCTTGGAGCACGTAGTGTGTCCTGAAGAGCACGTCGCGCAAGGAAAATGAAAAGAGACGAGTGGCACCCTTGGAGCACATAGTGTGTCCCAAAGGGCACGTCGTGCAAGGAAAATGAAAAGAGGCGAGTGGCACCCTTGGAGCACGTAGTGCATCCTGAAGGGCACGTCCTGCAAGGAAAACATAAAAAGGGGAGTGACACCCTTGGAGCACCTAGTGCGTCTTGAAGGGCATGCCGCGATTTCAACGGGTAAGTGAATAAACCTAGTCAGCCTTAAATTGAATGAAATGATAAGTGAGATTTGAAAACATTTTCCGTAATAAAAATGTCACCCAGCCTAGGAAATTAAAATCTAGGTCTAAGTGATACTTGTGGTAAAAAAAATAAAATAATAATAATAATAATATAATCATAATTAAACATGTGACGAGAAGGGGGTAGGCAATTCAATTAATTTATTAAAATCAAATTATTTTGAGGGATTAAAATTTTAAAAGGGAATTGATTGTTTTTCTACTTTTGCTAATTAAATTTTATTAATTAAAAAGAAAAAGGGGTAAAAGGTAATCTTTCTATAGTTGCTAATTTGAGTTTAAGATAAAAAGGGAAAAGAGGGAAACTTAAAAAGAATTAGGAATCTAAGAGAAAAAGGGGAAATTAGGAAACTAATCTCTGGATGGTGTTTTTACCTGCGAGAATGGTGATTACCTATCTTTTTTTTTTTATATATCATTATGACTGCATTTTTATATTTTTATATAGCCTGCGATTTTCTATTTGGATGGCGTTTTTACCTGCGAGAATGGTGATTACCTATGTTTTTATATATATCATTATGACTGCGTTTTATATTTTTATATAGCCCGCGATTTGTTATTTGGATGGCGTTTTTACTTGCGGGAATGGTGATTACTTGCATTTTTATATATATCATTATGACTACATTTTTATATTTTTATATAGCCCGTGATTTGCTATTTGGATAGCCTTTTTACTCAGCGTTTCAATACATAGTCATTTCATACATAGCATTTTAAATTCTGATAGATTATATTATTACAACAACATCATTCTCTAGCCCTGCAATTTTATGAACTATTTGACAGCCACGTCAGTGATTAACTCGGTGACTCACGCTTGGATTACACCTGCAATATCATATAATAGATGGAAAAATCGTTTATGCCAACGATTTACACAACGTTCTTGTTATTTATAGCCTGCATTTCTGTTTAAAGGGTTCCCAACCATTCCCTGTGACTTCAGTAGACAACAATAACCTTATTCAATTGCTAAGCGTTTCCTTGATAATTATTGACAACATTCCCTGAATTAAATGGCAACGTTTCGTAGTTTCATTCCAGGATTTAAATGACAACAACTTAGGGATCTTTACAAACAATGCTCCGTATTTTATTTACCTATTTATTACCTACCAGCTTCTTTTTTTAACACACTCAGAGTTTTACTCGTACCTTGGCTACGTTTAATACACTGACAACTCTCTTAATTATTGGGTAAGCAATTCATACATCCTGTGGCAGCGAACCCTTATGGGATGATGTATGATAGCGATGCTTATATTTTTTCTGTTGTATTATGGAGATTCTTATATGATTGGATGTTGTATACTAGTAATTCTCTTATTGTACCTTATGTTGTAGCAACTCTCATAATTTGAGAGATAATTTTATATGTAAGTGGGCAACGAATTCTCTTGTATCAAAACAACGTTTCCAGCCTTTGCGTAGATGGTGGACCCTCCTTTACATAGATAGCGATATGAATTGTATGATAGACAACTAATGGAATGAAGAATAGTAATTGATTCAACACTATCATCATCAACATCAACCTTCTACCTGTGAATTTAATTTGTTGAATAACCGAGATGATTCACTAGGAAGCAAGCACATACATTGAATGACATCAAAGTATGATAGTGATTTTAATTAGAATAGCAATTTTCTTGGCAATACCTTACAACGACTAAATACAACATTTAGTCAACAACAACGAAGCAATACAATAACATTCATGACAGAGAATTATAGTTTAACTGGTTTCTAAATTAGTTTTATACTTGTTAACCTTGGCAAATTAAACAACGATACATTGAGGGTTTAAATGGATATATTGATCAAACGTAGTGATTTTATTAATGGTTAGTGCAACTTTTATTTTATTGGTAGCATAACGATTTTATGAGATATTAAGCTAAGTTGCGACAGAGATATATAATATCTAAGGTGTGGCAGAGAGTAGTATATATGGGCGAGATAGTACATAATTACCTTATCTAACGTATCCCTTGAGTGATTAGAGCTTAAGGAATTAAAAGTTGATTGCTATTCAAGGAAAATAATAACCTTTATTAATAATAAATGACATACCAGTTGCTGTTGATTTTTATCAAATAATAGGATATCATTTTAGACAAGTTATAATGTTGAGTTATAGGATTTGTTGGTTATAACAGTTCACTCCTCACCCTCAGATAGCTTACATAACAATTATGGTTATGGTTGTGATCGAGTCGTTTAATAGCGTGCACAAATTAATTGAGCGATGTCATCTGTGTCTTGTTGACTTGTTGCATGGGGGCGTGGGTGTAGTCTTCTTGTCAGTTATTTCATATCCTAGCACGTTGGATTTATCTTCAGTCATTTGTCCATATAGGTTATGTTGCGCCATGGTTATTGTCGCACCTATCACCTGGGGACGACATGATCCCTAATGAGGGGATCATGGAACACCCTATTAGATAGAGGCGAATGATAACTTGGTCGGAGCTGTGATTTCCGTTGTGGGCGTTGATGATCGTTGTGGTTGTTGTTGCTGCTTGGGTTGTGATGCCTTCATGCGTTGGGTTTGCGTGCCACCAAGGTTCTAGTTACTGGCCATCAAGGCCGTTTTGTCGGGATGGTGGATACTGTCCTTTAGCTAGTAGGCGTTGTTGTGTTTGTGTCGGGCGGGTAGTCATTTCTATCTGTCTTTGATTTCTACATGTTTTCGACCAGTTGCACGATGTGCTAGTGGGTTGAGTCATTGTTGACTGTTTCCTGATTTGCGTGTGTGGTTTTCGTCGTCAGGTTGTGTGGTATAACTGTTTTCGCCGTTGCCTTCCTGCCTAAAACAAAAAACAAATTGCACTTTTCGCTTCGCTTGGAGTCGTAACGATTCGGGTCATTACTCATGTGCTCCTTAGTTGTGAAAACCACACTGTTATCCAAACAAGTTCTTCTTTTCCTATAAGTATTCATTACAATTGTCAAACAAAAGTGTTATCCAAATAAATTCTTCTTTTCCTATAAGTCTTCTTTACAATTGTCTTTTTCCTCTTGTTATGAGTAATAAACTCTAGATCCGTGACATCATTCATGGGACTAATAATAATTTTATCACCCCGTGACAAGATATTTTATAGACTACTTAGAGTGGTATCTCTTCCATATATTGTCATTTCCTTTTTCATCTCCTATTGAAGCTATACCATGTTTTGGAATTACTAAATCCTCCATAGTTACATCAATCTAATTAGTAGTAGTGGGAGGTTGTTGGGTTAGGGTTTTCTAATGCATGGATTTCTTTGTGGCTTCTACAATGTATTTCTTCTCCTTTTAAGGATCAATGTTATTTGTTTCTTGGGTTTCTTGTTTCTATTATAGGTTCCTCTTCTTTGCAGCTTCTTATTTGTCTTTCTATTCCTTTAGTTCCATTTCTAATTTTTCCTTTTCTTCATCAATCTTTTCAATTTTGTTGCTACTTTTTTCTCACTCTCTTCTTTCTCTTTCCTCAACCTTTCTACTTCAGTTGCCTTAATTTTCACGTCCTTTTATTTATTTTTCAACTACTCGACTTCTAGAATCTTTTTCTTTGCAATCTTAGCTTCTTTTCTTGCTTGTTCTTCAGAACCTGTACCTTGAGTTGAAGTTTGATATTTAGGCTTTAGTATTTCTTTTACTTCTTCCCAAGAAGTGGCATTCTCAAAAGGTAACTCATGACCACAGTGTTCATGATCTTAAGGCCAGGTTACAACAACATAATGGTTATGTTTTAAAACTAATACATCAAGATCATATCTCCTAAATTGACCTTGTGAAAACCTATAATCCAACACAACATTTGCTTCTTGTCTTGCTTGTTTGATTTACTCAACCCATAATGCCCAATATACATATTGTAAAGAATAAATAATTTTCTCTTTGAATCTTTCGTAAAGAAGCATTAAAACCATGGAGGATGGTTTGATAGGTTATATCTTCTAATACCAAGCTATTTAGGGCATACTTAGGAAAAAAATGAGGAGGACTAGTCTATCCATATATCCTAAGATAAGTGTGGTCTTCTTGTAGATACCAACTTCCAATGCTTCGTAACAAGATCATATCTTCTTCACACAACCTAGATCATTGCTTACAAAATATTAGTTTGTATAGTGGAGCAAAGAAATAATCGCACAACTATCCATAATTTATTTTGTATTTTTTTTTCTATAAGCCTTGATAGTAAACATGAATAGGATTTCCAACTATATTCCAATTCCAATTCCAATTTAGACCTAGAAAAGGGTTTCTTCCACATACAATGTCAAGCAAATAAAAATCTATATAAAATGTAGGGATATCTTAGTATTTGGATTCTTATCCTTTTCTATGGAACTTTTCATTGAATGTGATAAAATTGCAACCCAATTGAATATAAGACCACTTGTAATTATAGTATGAAAAACTGAGACCCAAGCATCCTTAAAGTGTGTACAATTTGATTTCCCATATAGTCTGCACATAAAGGCCATTGCGTTGATATAAGGATCCATTAGATTATTCATTGTATAATCCATCGTTCTTAGCAAAAAATATCTTCTCCTCAACCCACTAACCTTCTAAAATATTTTTAACATCATAATCCTTGTGGAATTGTTGTACAAACTCTATCTCATATATTTTTCAAGTTGATGAAATCTATAATATTTTCCCAATTCTGATCGCTGAAAAGAAGTAATGTGTTTTCCCACATCATTTATAATAGTTGTATTCTCTATGTTAGTGTTCTTGATAATACATTATATAACCTATGAGCATGGTAGCACTGGGGGTTTGGAAGCAATAGTATGTGGATGAGACATTCTAATAGTATATAATACATAATCATATGTATTTATGATTGTTGGATTACTAGGAGGTATAAAATCCGGGTAGTCCTCCTCTTTGAATGTTCTATATATGTCACCCCATCTATGGAAAGTTTGTTGAAGGACGATATATGCTTTAGTATCTATGAATATGGGCCTAATTGGATCCATGTTAGGTTTTTCCAAATGAATTACAGGGTATGGTTCTCTGGAGTAGTTTCCATGTCAATGTCAATTGCCTCTCCAATCTGAGAAACTTCAATTGTTGTCTTCTTTTCCTTTAGATATTTTCTTGAAGTTTTGGAAATAGATTTCTTTGGAGGCTCGTCGACTGCAACCAAAATTTAACCTATAATTACTATATAACATAAAAAAATGACCCATATTATCTTTAACTATCTTATAGCTACTAAAATAGATCTTCTCATCAAATTTGTACATCATTAACAATTCAAGAGAAACATTAAATATAGATTTTTAAAATAATGAATCGGGATGAAAATGAACAAGGATATGTTGCAAAGCAACTAAGTCCCTGCATAGTAGATTGTTGACAACTGGTCAGTTATTGGTATAATGTAGATGCATTTCGAAGTATCGATTGAAGTATAAAAAAGCTAATGACATTTTCTAGTGTTGGCTCCCTTCCCCGTTTATTTCAGTATTGATCATGTTATATGAGAGAACTTATCAAAAAGCAAAAAGCTAATGTTATATGAGAGAATTTATCATGTTTCAATATACTTAGCAAGCAAAAATTGTTGCAATAATATGACGACTTGACATGGGATTAGTCAAGCGTTTAAAAAAACTTGAACTTGCTATGCTCTGGAAAACACTTTACCAAAATCATTCATTTTAAAAACAAATGCATATTATTTGACGTTTAAATACAAATTTGATTCAAATCCCTATAATCATGAAATTAGATCAAAAGATTCAAAGAGATTTGGCTCATTTAATATTGTTAAAGATGAACATGATATTCTGAATTTCTAACATGGATATTTCTTAATTCTGGAGTAGTTTCACTTCTTTCATTTGCAAGGGTAAGCGAGATATATTTCAACTTTAAATGACCCAATTTAAAACTTTCATCCCCACTAAAACCTTATAATCATATTGAATTGCGTGGAGGAGAAATAAACGTTAATACTTTGGAGAAAGTTTGGAGATGACCTCAAAAATACCTTGTCAATCAACAAAGAAACATTCCTTTGGCGGGGAATACTTTTCACTTTAGCGGTGTAGAATTTAGACTTAATACTCTGACTAAAGTAAAAACCTTTGACTAAATGTTTCAGAAGTCACTTTGCACTTTCGCAGAGTAGCACTTCCTTGGTGGGGAACACTTTTCAGCATAATTATAGGTTAGGATTACTTTAATGTAAAATACTTAGTTAATATCCATAAAAGAATATGAGGTGAATTTCCCTTTTAGCATAATTTTAGGTTAGGATGCAAATCATAGATATTGATCACCACCCTTTGAGATTAGTTTATTAATTTCTCCATACTAACTTCTCAATATCATGGTGTTGCTCCATTTCCCATGAGCATCCATAACCCCAATAAAGTCATCCCGATATCACAAACCTTGCTCCACTACCAACAAGCATCCATAGTCCTGATGAATATATCTACATTTCCTCACAAAAGCATGTTCCTTTCCTTGGCTTCATATTTTCTTTTGTGAAGAGTTTAACTTAAACTTTTTCTCATTCTATTTTTATATATAGAAGAAACAAGGGAAACAACTTCATATTTTATTTTACGAAGAGTTTAACTTAAACTTTCTCTTATTCTTTTTTTATATATCGAAGAAAAAAGAGGAACATTAGCTTTATTATCTATGAGAATGATATATGTTACATAAAAAATGAATATAGTACTTTAGATATTTAACATAATCCCTATTAGGTGAAATGACTTCAGTTTCACTCTCATATCCTTAACCAAGCTATCCAATTAAATATGAGTGAGATTAAATTCTCCATTAAATTAAACTAATTACTTAGTAGAAAAGTATTAAAAACCACTAAATCCTCAAAAAGATAAAACATATAATGTTTTTTTCTCACAATTTTAACTCACATCTATATCACCAAATAAGAAAAAGATAATGCATAGAAAAGAGAAAGAATTCATGTGTATGCTAAATGTTGAAAACTGAACTTAAAATAATAAGAAAATTGAGATAAGAAGACCAAAGATTGATTTAAATATTATCAAACTAACTAAAACCAAAAATAGAATTAGAAGAGAGAAAGAATTCATGTGTATGCTAAATGTTGAAAACTGAACTTAAAATAATAAGAAAACTGAGATAAGAAGACTAAAGATTGATTTAAATATTATGAAACTAACTAAAACCAAAAATAGAATTATGAAGAAATGAGAACAAAATCAACTATAACAAAACTAAGCTAAAAAATGGTTAAATAAAAGCTAAGGATTATTATGTACAATATGATTGTTTTTTCAAACAATAAGGTGAAGTACCTTTTCAAGAACTAGCCATTACCAAGAATAAGATTTAGATCCCCTTCCAAACTTTTCAACCTATATGTACCATCTCCTATCTTTTCAACAACTTGAAAAGGATTGAGCTATAAATATTAAAACTTTGTGTGTTTCTCTTTTGGTTCATTTACACAGTCCCATTTCAATACCATATCCCCTATTTCAATTTTTTTGTTACCATCATTATGTTTATCAAACCATCATTTAATGATTTACTCATCAACAACAAACTCTTGTTTATCTCTTTCGCTTTCTTCCTCCAACATGACTAATGTATCTATTCGATTTTGGAAAGTTACTCCCGCTATGCAATTTTTGAAGTTCATACTTGGACTTTTTGGAAGATGGTGATTAAAAAACAAAGAAACTTGTCAAAAATGAAAACTGCTAAAAACAATTTTTCAAAATAAGGTTTTCATAAATAGAGAAAAATCAAAAGAAAGTGGAATCCAAAAAATTTCAAAATTTTAGGGTGTGTTGAGGTCTCAACAAATGGAGATACACTAGATGAATCATAGAATCTTTGCATTTTGATTTGAGTTAGAAACAAAATGCAATTTCAAGTTCAATACTTAGACAAAACTTTGAAAATAGTAGGTATTGATATTTTCAATTTCAGTTTGACCTTAGATTGCCTTCCTTACTTTAATGCAAAATACTTAGATAATATCCATAAGAAAATATGAAGTGAATTTCCCTTTTAGCATAATTCTAGGCCAGGACTACTTTAATGCAAAATAATACTTATTTAATATCCATAAGAGAATATGAGGTGAATTTCCCTTTTAGTATAATTATAGGCTAGGATGCAAATCATAGATATTGACCACCACCCTTTGAGATTAGTTTATTAATTTCTCCATACTAACTTCTCAATATCATGGTGTTGCTCCATTGCCCATGAGCATCCATAACCCCAATAAAGTCATCCTGATATCACAGACCTTGCTCGACTAACAAACATCCATATCCCTAATGAATATATCTACATTCCCTCACAAAAGCATGTTCCTTTCCTTAGCTTCATATTTTCTTTTGTGAAGAGTTTAACTTAAACATTCTCTTATTCGTTTTTTATATATAGAAGAAAGAAGGGGACATTAGCTTTATTAGCTATGAGGATGATATATGTTACATAAAAAATGAGTATAGTAGTTTAGATATTTAATATAATCCCTATTAGGTGAAATGACTTCAGTCTCACTCTCATATCCTTAACCAAGCTATCCAATTAAATATGAGTGAGATTAAATTCTCCATTGGATTAAACTAATTGCTTAGTAGCAAAGTATTAAAAATCACTAAATCTTCAAAAAGATAAAACATATAGTGGTATTTTCCTCGCAATTTTAACTCACAACTATATCACCGTACTTATGACCAAATAAGAAAAAGATAAGGCATAGAAAAGATAAATAATTCATGTGTATGCTAAATGTTGAAAACTTAACTTAAAATAATAAGAAAATTGAGATAAAAAGACTAAAGACTGATTAAATATTATGAAACTAACTAAAACCAAAAACCAAAAATAGAACTTGATAAAACATAAACAAGAACAACAACACGGAGGAAAAGGCTCTCTAGCCAACACTGTTTGTATTCACTCCAATGTTACATATTTATAGTACACTGGGTGATGCCACCTCATAGAGAGATTTGCTCTAGATCCTAAAATCATGCATGATGACTAGGCTAGGCAATCTTAACTAAATCATTAGTCATCAATTGAGGATATATTACTAATATCCTAAATGAATAATACAAATATAGGTGACAATTTAGACTTAGTGATTGGTAAAGGTAAGCCATAGGCTAATAATCCCCCCTCAATCACAAGTGAGATCAATTATACCAGCAATAAAGCATAAACTGGTATCACTTCCAAGTCTTCATACTGAAACTCCTGAGCTGAGCCTCAATGAAGAACTGTCTGAAAAACTGCCAATATGAATGTTGAATGGTTCATCTGAAATGAACTGGAAGAGAGTTGATATATGGAAGTGAATAGCTACAATATCTGAACATTCCCTAATTGATTGACAATTTGATCATTTTGCCAAGTATTTTAGCTAGAAGAATCTGATGTCTTCTGCTAATTGGTGAACAAGTAGTATCACCACTCTACTATCAGTGTATCACTGAAAGTGCTCTCTGAATCTGTGATTTGGGATAACCACTGACCAATTGATACCATGTATCTGATGGTTTTTGGATAACCACTAACCAATTGTGACACTTTTAGGTGTCCAACAACATCCCAATGTATAATGTCTATGATTTAATTGCAAGTCATTGAACCGTAATCCTCCCAAATTCTACCATCTCTGGAAAATCTCACTATGTAATCATGTGAGCCAGGATACATGGAATTTGTTCACTTAATGTAAACTCCAATCTGATGAGAGCAAACCAAGAGAAGTGAATCAACTTCTAGTCTGACACATCCCTGAAAAATGCCTGACAACTCAATCAAATGGCAAGTTGCAATGCAGAAGGATCCTCTTGTCCTCTGCTAGGTCGAATGACCATCTATGTGAACCAAATGTTCACATCATTGCTCTCAAAATCAAAATCTATATGATTCAACTTAAACTTATTGAACCATAATTCTGCCAAAGTCTGTCATCTATAGACCACAGTTGCCCATTTGGCAAATTTCATGCGCATATGACATACTTGTTGTCGAAACTTTCAGTTTGACAACCATATTCAATTCCATCATCAATTCCCCCCTTTGCCAGCTTAAAGGAGAGACCACAAGTGGCTTGATGAACCATCGTCACTGGAATTTTGAACTCCCCCCCTTAAGGTGCATGAGAATTACATCATTGTACTCCCTCCTTCTATGCTCAAGAGAGTACCATACTTGTTCCATTTGAGTACAACACAAAGTGGGCATGCAAAAAAAACCACATGTTATCTCATCTCGTGAGGGCCATGCTCGAAAGCTACGCCATAAGGGGACCACTTATGTGAGGTACAAAACTGTTATGTGCTACAAGATTGGTCTTTACTCAAGATTGAATTCTATGGTAAGACTTATATAATCACTTGGTTGTTGATGACCATTGCCAAGGATCAATCCACTCATAGTGAATTTTCAATCTTGCAGGTTTCTTCAGTGTTGAACATCTGTATGAAGAATGGTTATGCTTGACATAATGCTGGAAAGGATGGAGATCAAAACATTGATTCTCCTTGTGACCAACTCAATTACAATGTTGACACTTATCATTCTGATGTTGAACTGGAGCATGTGAAAGTGAATCTTCTTGAAGGAATCCAACACTTTGGAACTTGATTGGTCTTGAATAATCAGGAATATGAAAGGTAACTTCCTTGTCATATCCAATTCCTGTTCTATTCTTCTTGTAGATGATTTCTTCCCAAGGTCTGATGATGGGCTTGGAAAGAGTATTATGAACCTGTTGCTTTGAAATCCATGGAAGCGGATTTACTGCATGTTGATGCATCATTGAAAAGTTTTCTTCATTGAACTCAAAAGAAAACTCTTGAAAAGTAGGTTCAAGAATAGCATCGTCTTTGTCTGCATCTGAAGTTGTCTTATTGAGTTGCTCCTTCATTGACTGTTGATTAAAAACATCACCATCATCATCATAGAGAGGATTGTGCTGAACATAAACTAGTTCAGAACACTTCACTGGCTGTTGATTTTTGAGATCTATCAACTCATCATTCAATAGCTGGGATAGAGATTGAAGAAGTCTAACTTTAGCTTGTGTCACTTGCAAACAAGTTAGCACTGATTGAAGAGTTGTTTTGTTCAATATCACTATGTTGTCTTCAATGGTGTTTATTAGAGTGTTCAGTAACTCTAATAATTCGAGACTTCGAACCATTTTCAAAACACTAAAAGAGGTCTCCTTGTGCAGGTAGATCCTTATTACAATTTTGACTCGACAGAAGAAGGTTTATTTGCAACTCGCTCACTTGAATTGCTCACTTGAACTTCACGCTCGCTTGCTATTCATGCTCACTTGAACTTACCTTGCTTGAACTTGCTTCCAGGAAGTTGAGGATGTCAGTTACCACCGAAAATGCATCCCAAAGTATTACAATGATTTGAGTTTCAAGTACTCATCCTTGTCAATTACGACTCAAAATGACTCTAGGGTGTCGGGCTCAGCCG
>ML801714.1:39095-62039 GCA_009831015.1 Picea engelmannii | reverse complement strand
TTCAATTTGTAGAAGTACAATTACTTTATTTGGGGAGGTGTAGTGTTTTTTATTTTATGCATGAGTTGTCGAATATGTGCTTTCTATAAATTCTCCAAATTCATTATCTGTTCAAATTGGAAAATTAGATCTACACTCTTTTGAAGGCACGGTGGCAAAGAAAAGATCTGAAGGGTTGCTCTCAGATAATGAAGGGTTGCTCTCGGATAATGCACATCTGGCCCATAGAGAACCCCATCCCACAAGTACATATTTTTGTTCCTCATATGATGTCCATCCTGTGCTACCTACAGTTGTATTGAATCCATTATCAACTTGATTTCCAGAAAAAAAATAGAAGCCCCCAGAAAGTTTCCAGAATTTGCCCACCCAGTCTTAGTTGTCATTGTCGAATCCATTGTTGGCTCGGTCTGGATTCCCCAACCTGACCCACAGATTAAAATGCAAACGAATCATAGATGACAGATTTTATATTACATCTGGAATGCTAGTGATCTCTGCAATTCAAAGGAGAATATTTACGCAGTTCACCAACGTTATGCATGTTAATTAGCACCAAATATGATTTAGTGAGGAGTTTGTCTGGATAAACCCTCGGTTCTCACTGCGTGCAAGTTAAATACATCCGAGACCACAGTGGCAACTAGATGTTCCTAGCTCTCAAAGGCAACTCCAATGCTTGTGTAATTATGCTGGTGGTTGGTGGTTATTTTCTTTGATGATTATATTTTCTAGTGTGTCACATATTTAATTAAGCATGCAAATCAAACACATAATTCCTATGAACTCATGGAGTTCAATGGTGATTGTCAAAATTAAGTGTATTGAAGTCTTCTATAACTTACCATTTCTGTAATCTGGTAAAAGGTTATGTGTCATTTCAAATATTTGACACTAACTGGAAACAGTGAAATCCATCAAGCATAAAATTTATTTGATTCATGACTTGAATTGTCAGCGTTAAAGGATAAACTTAAGCAATTAATTGTACAAGGGGTAAAGTGTCAATCCCTTTTCAAGTCAAAGTCAATTGTGAATGTCATCATCAAGACCTGCTTGAAATTTGAATAAGGAGGTCAAGTTAAGTCATTGTCATCACACTTTAAGGTGCATGATCGATAGTACCCAACACCCTAAGTGTAACATCAAATCAAGCAAGTGTGATATAAAAGAAACAAGTGCAAACGAGCAAATACAAGCGAGCATGACAAGTGAGCAAGAGAATAATAAGAAATAAGAAAAGGAGGAAAGCATTTACAAAACGCCTATCAAAGAATTGCAAGAGTACAACCATGAATTGCAAAATCGAGTTAAAAATATTGAGAGGACATTAAGTCAAAAGAGAAACATAATTGATCACATGGTTGATACAATACAATCAACAAATGATCTTTGAGATGAAATAGAAATGAAGGATCAATTGATTGATGCACTTCATATAAAACTAAGAGAAAAACATAATCAAATCGATGACATGATTGATGTAACATCTGTAGCAAACACCCTCATACAAAAAGTTGATCCAAATTGTGATACAAAAGATCTAATAGAAAAGTTTGATGCAACATGTGCTACAGAAGAGTTCATCAAAAAGATTGATGTGAAATGTGATACAAATGAGTTTATACAAAAGGATGAGGTGATTTGTGATACACAAGACATAATGCAGATGGTTGATGCTAATTATGATATAGAAGACTTGATGGTGGACATAGAAGATATGGAATCTTCCATTTAATTGATGGAGGAAATATTTATCAAAGATGAATCAAAAGTTGAGACGGAAAACAACAACAATAACAAATGTAAAACAAAAGAACAACAAAATGATCTTTCCAAGATGTTTGTCAGACCTTGGGAAGAATTATCGACATGGATTAGGATATGAAAAAGGCAACAAATTGCATATCCCAGACTACTCTAAATCAATTCAGTTTGTGAGTGCAGGACTTCTTGAAGAAGTGAAGAATATTACTCATAAGTGCCAACATTATCATAGAGTTGGTCACTTGGAGTCACAGTGTTTTGATCTCCATCCTTGTCTCCATTGTGGGAAGGCAAATCATCTCTCATAAAAGTGTTGAAAGAAGAAGACATTTAAGATTTTTTTTTATTGGGGATGGATAAATTCATGGAAATGGAATCAACAACGGGGAGTACATTATTCAAACTCAAAATTTGTTAGTGCTAATCCAAAACCACCAATTCTTCAAGTATAAAGTGAATATGGTTAGTGATAACCCAAAAAACACCACATTGTTCAAGTGTCATTGGAATATGGGTAGTGGTCAACAAAAAAAACCACCACATAAAGAATCCAAAGCTTATGTTTGAATCCTTTCAACCCTGAATAGTTGAAGAACAAAATAATCCAAAACTCAAGCTTGGATCCTCTCAACCAACTTCAAAAAACTTATCACCTTGTACCTGACAGGGGGAAACATCAAATATCAATGATGATAGTCGAGCTTCAAAATTAGAAGTCTTATCAGTCATAAAAAACAATCAACATTTGGGAATTCCAGCATAGCAATTGGTCTCCTCAAATCAATCAACTATGGGGATGCTAAGAAAAATAATGGGAATGTTCATACATGGAAGCTATTCACTTCCAGATGCACTATTCAACATCTAGATATTGACAGTTTTTCAGGAAAGTCTCCATCAAAGCTCAGTTCAACGATTTCATATTGAAGATAATACCAATTATTCTTTTGTTACCAATGCGATTATTAAAACTTGTAATTGATGGGGGGAATGTTAGACCGTGAGTCCCTAGACAATCGCAAAGTATGAGACCACATTGATATGAGTTGTAAACCTTATCTATGGATGAGGTGTTGTCATGAGTTGTCAGTGAGATCTAGATCTAGATCTAGAAGTGGTCCTATCTATGTGCTATAAATTTAGATCATGAGATCAATACAATGAGAAATCAAAATGGCTTAAGGCCGTTTCTACTATTTCTTGTCATGTTATGCTTGTGTTCCAATTATTAACAAAATATAGTAATCAAGGGTTGTTTAATAAACAAAATGATTGTAGTTTCATTAACTTGAGTTAATGGCACAAATTCATCCCACCTAGTGAAATAATCAATAACAGTGAGGATATATCTATGTTTCTTAGAGGAATGTGGGTTTATCTTTATAATAATATCAATTACCCATTGCTCAAAATGTATTTCAATTGACACAGGTTGCAATCATATGGATTATTTTATCTCTCTTCCAATGGTTAATTGGTGTATCTTGCATTTTCAATATAAGAATGAGCATCCCTAAAAATAGTAGGCCAATAATAACCAACTCTCAAAATGTTGTGAGTAGTGGTTTCTTCGACGATCCTTAAGTACTTTGTCTACATATTCCTTTTCCATACATATTGACAAAACACCATCATAGTTTTTTTGGAAAATGACTCCATTAACAAGTTGATATTGTGTAGATTTTAATGTTATTGCCCTTTTACCTTTAGAATTCAGATGACTAGGACTACTCTCGTGATGTAAAAAATATTTCAAGTCAGAGTACCACGAGTTTAGGTTAGAAGGATTGTAAAGGAATTCATTGGTGAGAAAAATAAGTTCATTCTCCAATCTTTCTTCTTCCTTCATTATAGAGTCTTGTGATTCAGCTACTAATTTAAAGAGTCCCTGACTATGAACAATATTGGCAAGTTTGAATTCTACATCATATTCCTAGATGGTAGTCATCCATTTTGCTATTCTTTCCCTATCTCTTATTGACCAAAAAGGTATCTAGTCAGAGGATGAGGAACAATCACCTTAATATGATTTTTAAGAGTGTAGGGTTTGAATTTTTTGACAACTCTAAAAAAGCATATGCTTGTTTTTTGGTGGTTGGATAATTTTACTCTAATCCTTGTAGATTTGTGCTCATAAAAGAAATTGGACTTTCATTTCCTTCCAAATCCTTCTGTGTGGGGACTTCTTCTAAAGAAAGATTAGATGCAAAAATATAAATAAAAAAATCACGCTTGAAATCAAGATTATGTAAATCTTGAGCATTAGAAATTGTAGACTTAATCTTTTCAAACGCTTTATTTTCAATCTTTTGCATTTGAATTCATCGTCCTTTTAATAATTTTTTAACGATTTAACAATTTTGGTAAAATTAGGTATGAACATTCTCACAAAATTAATCCTTCCGAAAAAATATTGCATTGCCTTCTTATTACAAGGAAAAGGGAGTTGAGAAATGACTTTAATACATTCAAGGTCAACCATGATACCTT
Organism: Picea engelmannii; assembly: GCA_009831015.1. Taxonomy (NCBI): domain Eukaryota; kingdom Viridiplantae; phylum Streptophyta; class Pinopsida; order Pinales; family Pinaceae; genus Picea; species Picea engelmannii. The sequence goes on along the minus strand of ML801714.1, from coordinate 57,782 downwards.
ATTTAGATGTAATATGTCCCAACAACTTACCTTTTATGACTATGAATATATTTTCCTTTCGGTTTAGTGAAATTCCATGTTGCCAACACGTTTCAAAAATTTGAGTGAAGTGTTTTATGTGATTTGATTTGTTCTGGGAATATGTAGGTCCATCATCAAGATAAACAACTACATTGTGATTTATTAGTCCATGAAAATAATATCTATTTCTCGTTGAAAAGGAGCACAAATATTAATCAAACCAAAAAGAATTCTTTTATAAACAAAATTTTTCCATTCAATAATAAAGTTCAGTTTAAGTGTGTCATCTTTAGCTACAAGTACCTAGTTATATCCTGAGAAATTGTCAGCTACCGAACACATTTCAGATCATGAGATAAGCTGCAAAATTTGATCCATGGGTGGAACTAGATAATTTTCATTTTCATAGAATTTGTTTAAATTTTGGAAATGAACACACAAATGATTTTCACCTATTTTCTTCCTCACTGGAACTAAGTTTTCCACCCACATAAAGTGGTGAACTTGAAAAATGAGTTTAGCATAAAAAAAATTCAACTCCTTATGTACAAATTCAACTCCTTATGTACTTAAGGTTACAAGGATGGATGGTTTTTTTATAATTTTTGTTGGAAAGGTTTAACATCATTCATAATTGGGATTGTATGTTGAATTATCCATGTATCATAAGTATTTGAGTCATTGTATGCCCATGCAAACACATCTTGATATTGAAAACTTTTATGTAATCTTGTTTTTCCCCTTCAATACAACATGACCCAAGATTCTCATTCTTTGGGTTATTAATAGTTCCAAGGTTAATTATCTCATGATCCAAAGTTGAATTATGGTTTTAAACATTGGAGTATTTCTTGAATTTGTCTTGTAAGTCAAATAACTTTTCAAGAGTGGCCACACCTTTTGGGATTGTGTTAGCCTTGATATTACCCATTCCCTCCTTACAAATTTCTAATGTTTTTCTCATATTCTTTGTCAACAATTGCAACATCCTTGAAAGTATATTTGTTAGTAATAAACTCTAATATTTGTTCATCACTTTAAAAAACTCTCCAATTAATAATATTATTAGGGAGTGAAGGCTTATAAAGCATCTCGATAGAAAATTTTCTTGGCTCAAAAACTTCTAATGGAGCTAATCTAGAGGTTGTGGTAGCCAATGAGTTTTCTACTATATTTTCTATTAGAGGAATGGTAGAGATATTGAATGTTTCAAAGTGATCAATCAAACTTAACACCTCCTATTGGTAGTTTTTTAGGTGAGGAGAATTGCTATGGATTATATTTTTTATTTACCTCACAATTATTTCAAAATCACCAGAAACTTTTAAATTCTTGATTTTGAGATCTATGGATTTATTAAGGCCCTGTACAAGCACCTCATATTCCGTGGATTTATTTGTGCATTCAAAATTTACTCTGCAAGATATAAAATTGCATTTCTGTTTCGGTTCAACTATCAAACAACCTATTCCTACTCCTTTTTGAGACTTGGAGCCATTGAAGAAAATATTCCAAATGCTAGCATCCATTGATAAGTTAGTTATATCTTCAGTATTTACATCAATTATGTTACAATGATTCTCTTGAAACATACTTCCTTGTAGTATTTTAGATTGTTGGTCATGAGGAATAAGTGAGGATTTTGCAATTTTTTTCCAAAATATGAATCAAGGGCATCATTCCCTAAAATTGGAGACTCATAGGAAGATGGTTCATTATCTACTTCTAAGTTAGTCATGGTATGTTTCATATATTTCTCATGATCGATTTTGATTTTATATGGCTATCCATTTCAAGGAAGCCAAAGTTGTGCCCAATTAGATGCAAAATAACCTTGAATATTTTGGGACCAATCTCTACTGAGAAGTAAACCATAAGATTCAAGAATACTGACCATGATAATATTAATGATCAAATTAACCTTAGCACTGGAATCTATGAATATCAAGACATCCTTGTTGGAAACTTGGTTGTCATTGATGTCAACCCTAGAAGAAGCCCCGAGGCAGGTCTAGAAGCCCCTAGAAGTGATAGGTTTATTTGAAGGAATCTCTAAAAAGGTCCCCTTATGGTGTAGCTTTAAGCATGGCCCTCACAGGAAGACGCTTTGAAGAAGCCTACAAGAATCCCTAGTTGTTAAGAAAATAAGTTACAATGTATGGTCAAGAATCCCTGACAATATGGTCAGAAAACCCTAGAGGTATGGTCATGAGGCCCAGAGTTTATTGAAGAAAAAGAGTATGAAGGACATTGCAAATGCATTCAGAACCATCATAGAGTGATAGTTCTCATCATGTCATTTAAAATAGTAGGTGGTACGTCACGTGGTTCCTGATGGTTGAAGAGATATGCCCTCTTAAATATGAAGCCCCGAAAGCAAGTGAATAAGCCCTGGATCTAAGGAAGTTACAAGTCGACCCAAAAATTAATTAAAGGAGAAAAATGGTCACAAACAAGAAGTTATAGGTTGGCCCTAAAGTCAAGTAAAGGAGATACTTGGAAAAGTATAAATACGCATCAAGAGACTCTCATTTTATAATGAAGATCAAGCAAGTGTGATATCAAGTAAGTGTGAAATCTCTTAGTGCAAGTGAAGAAGTGGAATCGTGTGAAGGATGAATATCTCGGAGCCACATATGTGAGAAGGGTTGTTGGGAAACCCTATCTGAGGTGACCCCCACAGGTCAAGTATAGGATGTCCCGTGAGGCCCCTGCTGGTTGTCCTAGTATTGTCACGTGATGCCTCACCTCTTTCCATGTCTAGTCCCATGAGGTTGAGGAAAGGTTTAAAGAAGGTACCCTCTTGTTGATGTTGAAGCCGAGGAAGGTTTGATGATCTAAGATCTGATGCACTAGGTTGTTTACAAAATGTAAGGTATGTTTTCTTTATGTTTTGAGGCTTGTATCTTGGAGGTTATGGTATATGCTTGAGGCATATCTTAGAGGTTATGGGATATGCTTTGAGGCGTATCTTGGATGGTTTGGCACATGCTTAAGGCATGTTTTGCGAGGATAATTTTAAGGATGGAAATTTATATTAAAATGTATAAACCCGGGCTAATCTTATTAGTCCTTAATATGAAAAACGTAAAATGTTTGGCAACACTTTTGTAAAAATATTCAAATTTATAAGGATTTTATATGGTTTCTATAAAATTTTGGCGATTTTTAAGGCAAAATAAATTTTTTCTATGGAATTTGTGCGAATCATTTTTAGAAAAACTGGAAATTGACGAATCTTTTTTTGGGAAAACTATGGAAAATTTGCCCATTTGCGAAATTTAGCCCCTAAAATCATCTATGTTTTGGCACATACTTGAGGCTTGTATCTTGGATACTTTGGCACATGTTGGGTATATGCTTTGAGGCATGGTATATTCTTTGAGGCACATCTTGGATGTCTTGGCACATGGTTTGATGCATATCATGGTGATTTTGAGCACATGATTTGGAGGATATTCTTGGAGATCTTAGTATGATTTTTTTTATGGTTGTATTAGTTTTGATGATGATGATGCACCCGTATCAGTGACAGTAATTGTGACAGGTTGATTCTCTCATTTATATTTTCAGGAGGAAGGAAGGGGAAAAGAAAGGGGGTTGGTGTGGATGTAATATTCAAGATATATATTAAAAATCGTTATGTGGTTTTCTCCCATTTGGGTTTCCACCTAAAAATCTTGTGTACTATGTATATGTGGTTATATGTTGATGATATCTTGAAAGCAATCATAATTTATAAATTATTGATAACTTAATGTTTACATGTTATGGTTAAAAATGGTAAAAAGTGCTCAATACTGATTCACCCCCTCCTTCTCAGTATTGGTGAATATTCCAACAATCCCTAAGTTCTTCTATGAATTTAAACTCTCACCTATCTAACTCAAAACAATGAGTAAAATATTTTTTAGGGTAACATTTAGTTTTGTACATACCAAATAATTTATTATGTTAGATGAAGTTCTCAAATCCACCAAGAAGTTATGTACATTTTGATTAGTCTCAAAAGTTAATAAGAAAGGTGGAGTCTAAGACTTAGACTTTTTACGTAGTTATGTACATTTTTATTAAAAGTCTTGAAAGTTAATAAGAAAGGTGGAGTCCGAGACTTATACTTTTTACCTAAGAGAATAGTAATTTCCGTCACATTCTATAAATTACTGGTTTCTATTTTTGCAACATTTTTCACAATAGTTTATGACTATGTTTATTATTTTATTTCAAATTACTTAACAACAACTTCCTTTGTTCAACGATATTGTGTACATCAAGGATTGAAATGTTTTTTTTTTTATCTTCTTGGTATTCTCAAATATATTATATTCCATTGAGATAGAATCTTGGTTGGTTGTAGAGGGTTTGTTAAAATTTTGATTATTTGAAGAAGTCCTAGCAACAAGAGATACAATCCAAATTTTCTTATTGTTTGCAATCTGAGGATTAGGGGGTAAATTTTGTGGGATAGGTCCCTTGCTCCAGATATTATAATCACTCTGAACATGTAACTCCTCTAATTTTTCCTCTTCTTTAACAAGGTTTAAACTAGGAAACATATCTCATAGAACCATGGTTGTTTTGTTAGGTAGTTCTTCCATTTTTTCTTCTACTTCCCATCTACATTTTCACTTGAATACTCTATTTGAATACGTTCATATATAAAATGATTGACTACTAAGTTCATGAAATTAATACATTGAGGGTATGGTTTCTCCAAATGATTTGATTGGCGATTATTGTAGAATTTTTTTATGGCTACTCCTTCCAAGTCAATATTCATGTTTGTGGGTGGGGTTTCAAGAGGTTTTGGTGGCATGTTAGGTCTACAAAAGAAAGGTATATAAGGTGTTGTGTTGAAGTGCCTTCTCTAGAGTTCCTTTTGATGCCTATGATTTTATTGGTTAGACATTTAATCATATGTTGAAGGTTCTCTAATTTGATAGAATATTTATCTTTCCCCTCTAAGGTTGGTTTCTGTTGATATCTAGGAAAAGTAACAATTTTCTTGGGATGAATATCTTTTTTTTTTTTAATAAGGTGTGGTTTTATTTACACCTTATCATCTCAAATTCAACTTTTTTAGCTTCCTCAAAATTATGATCTAATGTATCCTTTCTAGCTTGTTTAACGAAAATGGAAATAGGAGCTGGTAAGGCATTAGCATAAACTTCAATCCAAAGTTCCTATGTTGATTTTGTATCTAATTTGAATTTATTCATGATTGTGGTAAAAATTTGGTTAAATTCCTTAAATATTTATTTTGGACCCATCATTAATGAGAATAGTTCAACCATCAATACTTTTGTGGTGGTCTCTTCCTCAAATTTATCCATAAAATCCTTCTAAAAGGCACCCTAATTCGTCATTGATGCAACTAGTAAATCAAAATACCAAGTTGAAGCTTTGTTTTCAAAAGTATAAGAGTAAAGACGACACAATACATCTTCATGTTATACGTTCATTCATCTAATATCCAAAATAAAATTCTTAATATTATCTTCTCTTGGTTCAGATAGATCGGTATCATACTTGGCTAAAAGGCATCCCATATGCTTAGGTAAGTTATGCATTGTCCAAGCAATGACAAGGCATATATAACTAACTAGGGTTGATTTTGGTTTTTATTGTTTGTCATGTTTAAAAATACAGAACTAGTTTATGAATTTTCTTATTTTGATGTTAAGTCAGAGTGACTTTTAGAACCTTCAGTTGCTACATGAGACAAGGGAGGATTTGGAGTTGGGGGAATTAGGTTCAAAGGTGTATATATTTCTTGAAGTGATAATTCAACCAAATCTTCTATACTATGGACTGTGATTATATCTTAGACATGGGAAACACTCTGTGTGATACTTATTCTTCGAGGAAGTAATGGACCAATAGGTGAAGAACTAATATGTCTGATTTATATTTTGTTATTAATCTTAAAGAGTTCACTTCCTCATCTGATATTGTGTAATGGATTTCACTTTTAGAATCAATATTTTCTTCAATCGTATCCAAATCATGGAAATTGGGTTGTTTGTGAGATATTTTGGGATTTGGAGTTTCACTTTCAATGTTTGGACTGCTAGTAGATGGCCTAGTTTTGGGAACTGGATCAGGTATACAATGTTATCCCTTGTTATAGCTCAAATTTTGTTGATGAGGAAAAATACCCAAGTATTAACATCAGGGGTTTAACCCATAAGAGAAGCCTAATTATATTCTTACCTATTTGGTGTAGCAAAACCCTTCGGATTTATGGGAAAACCCTCTGGATTTATGGACCAACAAACTTCTGATGATCTTTAATATTTTATATTTCTTTTGAAAAATTGAGCTATTTAAGAATGCTTAAAGCAAATATAAAACCCTCACACATAACCCATGTAATAATAGAATTTACTCTTACTTTATCCTTAAGAAAATATGAGAATTAATATACATAAATTTGACCGATAAAATAACAAATCTTTCATTAAAATAAAAATATTTGCTTAAACATAGAACGATGTATTGAAGAAAGAAATTAAAGAATATTAACAATGCTCTAGAATAGTCTTAAATAAATAGAATTAAATTAGTTACACAGTAATCCATATCCCACCATCCACAGGAACAACTTTATCCAATCATAAATTGATTGGCCAATGATTGGGTTCTCTATATTAACTAGAATGTCAAACATAGTCTTTACAAAATAGTCGTATAAAAAATCCTTTCCCTAAAAATCCTTATTAAATTTCTCTATAAATAAAAATTTGAAAATTGGTTACAATAACCAACTTATAACTTAACCCTCAAGTAAACTAGGGGGTTGATCTTTAGTTACATCTTTGTCATATTTTTCGCATTGATCAAATAGTGTTTTACACAAATCAAAATGAGGGGAAATATGTTGTGTACATGGAGCCTTTGAAGTTGGTAATTGCATAGAGAATCTTTTATATATTTTTCCATTTTAGGAAAGGCAGAGTTGTACACAATTTCTTTTGTAGGAATTATGAACAACTTTCTACATGTTGGAGCAAATAACTGATCACACAACTATCCATAATTTTTATTTTTATTTTTTTCCCATAATCCCTAACATTAAACATGAACAAGACTTCCAACTATATTCCAATTCTAATTTAGACCTAGAAAAGGGTTGATTGCACATACAATGTCAAGCAAATAAGCAACCATATAAAAAGTAAGGAATATCACAATTGACTCCTTAGCTTTTTATATGGCCCCGTAGCTCAATTGAATACAAAAACACTTGTGATTACAGTATGAACAACTGGAACCCAAGCATCCTTAAGGTGGGTACAATTTGATTGCCCATATAGTCTACTCATCAAGGCCATGTCATAGATATAATGATCTCTTAGACTAGTCATTGTGTATAATACATCATTCTTAGCAAAGAATCTCTTCTCCTTAACCCACTAGCATGCTAATATATTTTTAACATCGTGATCTTGGTGAAATTGTTCTGCAAATATAATTATCATATATTTCTTAGGTTGATGTAATCTATAATATTTTTTCAATTCTAATGGTTGGAAAGAAGCAATGCAATTTCCTTCATCATTTGTGATAGTTATATTCTCTATGTTAGTGTGCTTGATAATCCATTCTATAGCCTCTCACCAAGGCAATACAAGGATTATGGTAGAAATAGTATGTAAGTGGGACCTTTTAATATTGGAGAAAACATAAACATCTATATTTCTAATTGTTGGATCACTAGGAGGTATAATATTAGGGTAGTCATCTTCCTATAATTTTCTATACATGTCACTCCATAAGGGGAATTTTGTTGAGAGTTGATATATGCTTCAGTATATTTGAAGATGGGTCTAATTGTCTTTATGTTAGGTTTTTCCAATTGAATTACAAGTGTATAATTCTTTGGAGTAGTTTCCATGTCACTACCTTATCTTTACAATATGAGAAACTTTAACCACTATCTTATTTGCTTTGGGGGGTTATCTTTGAATTCTAGGAGTAGATGTTTTTGGAGGCATGTTGTCTAAAACCAAAATTTGACCTATAATTACTATATAACATAAAAAAAAATACTCAAAAAGACCTTACTTTGTTTAATTGTCTTATAACTATTAAAATAGAGCTTTCTCATCTAATTCATACAACATTAACAATTCAAGAGAAACTTTAAATCTAATCTTTTAAAGAATGAATTAGTGATGAAAATGAATAAGAATAAGTTCTAGGATACTTACCTATATCAATTAAAGCTCACAATGAACTCAAAACAAAGAGATGAACCTGCTATGCTATGAAGGAAATGATGAATGCACCCAAAAAAAAACTCAAACTTGATTTGTTATGGAAGACATTGCATACTATTCAATGTTTAAATATATATGATTTAAATTCTATAATCGTGAAATTTCAAATTTCAAATCAAAACATTCAAGATATTTGGCTCATTTAATATCATTAATGATGTGATGGAGATGACATTCTAAATTTATAGCTGCCATATTTCTTTTTTGTGAAGTGGCTTTGTTATAGAAAGGAAAGAGGGGCCATATTTAAACTTTAAAAGGTCAAATAAGTCCCATTTAAAACTTTTATGTCCACTAAAACCTTATAATCATATGTGAAAAAACATTTTAGTGACAATCAAATTCACTTTGTGTGAAGGAGAAAGAAACAATACTCCAGATAAATTTCAAAGATGACCTTGCAAAAACCTTATCAATCAATGGTGAAACATTCCTTTGGAAGGGAATAATTTTCACTAGATGTAGAATTTAGACATTGGACCATGACCAATGTAAAAACCTTCCTTCAACCATATTTTTCAAAGGTCGTTTTTCACTTCGGCAGGGTAGCAGTTTCTTGGTGGGAATTAATTTCACTTTGGCATAGTAGAGTTTGGACATTGAACTCCATCCAAATAAAAAAAATCCTCTCTAATAAAGTTCTTGAAAGTCTCTTTTCACTTTGGACTCCAATAAAAGTGCATATCCTTGTTTGATGTGTAAATTCGTTGGACAAGATTCTAGACTTTATTTGATGAAAAAAGTGAGGATTTAACTCCGATCAAAAGTGAAAAGTTACTCCCAATATGCAATTTTTGAAATAAATTTGAAAGTTTTTAGACTTAGACTTTTTCAAAGATGATGATTTAAAAAACAAAGAAACATAAACATGTAAAAAATAGAAATTGCTAAAAGTAATTTCTCAAAATAATGTTTTCATTAATTTTTCAAAGATGATAATTTAAAAAACAAAGAAACATAAACATGTAAAAAATAGAAATTGCTAAAAGTAATTTCTCAAAATAAGGTTTTCATTAATATTTCAAAAGTGAAAAGTTACTCCCAATATGCAATTTTTGAAATAAATTTGAAAGTTTTTAAACTTGGACTTTTTCAAAGATGATGATTTAAAAAACAAAGAAACATAAACATGTAAAAAATAGAAATTGCTAAAAGTAATTTCTCAAAAAAAGTTTTCATTAATATTTAGAAAGGAAATAATTCAAAAGAGAAAAATAAAAAAGAAGTAAAAAGAAAATGGAATCCAAAAATTTACAAAATTTTAAGGTGTTTGAGGTCTTAAAGCAGGTTAACAAAATATGTATGAGAATATAACAATACATGGAAGAGAATTAAAAGGTTTATATCTTATGAGTTGGTTTATGGAAAATTAGTTATGTTGTTAGAATTAATGTTTACATTAGAAGTTGGTTTGAATTTGATAAATCTAGTTAGTTGTCCTCAACAAATGGCATGGAAATGTGTACAAAATGACCTCCATATGTGGACAAATAAAATTGATCCATGAATAGATCCACAAGATATGTGCTAAATAACCAACTCCATCCACACATGTGGCCCTTTAGGCTAGGTCATACCATGAAATGTGATGAAGGATATACAATAGAAATTCCATGTGGCATATCTTAACATCCCAAGGTAGAAGCAACACTAATCTTGGTAGAAGATCAAGTGAATATCCTCCATATATGAGTCGTCTCAACAAAATAGCATAAAAATGTGTGTAAAGCAATTCTCTCAAGTGGACGTTATCCTCAATGTGCATGTACAAGTGTGGAATAACTCTTCCAAGGGAAAGACACACTCTCCTCATCATGAAAAGAGTATGAAGAAGGCCTCAATAGATGGACCACTCAACACAAGTGGCACACAAGTAATCCAATCTCAAGCTCCAAAGTATAACCACCCTCAAAATATGTGCAATAAACACAAGTGGCACATGCAGCTCCAAAATGTAATAGACATCCATAGATCAAGGAAAGTGAAGTGGATCTCATAATAGGAGATTGAATTAGCACAGAATAGACACCATGAACCAAGTGTTAAGTCAATACAAACTCCACTATCCTCCACATGCATGGGGCAACCTATCTCCAATGATAAAAGGGGTCAAGAAGGGGGGCACCCCTCATATGTGCTACGAAAACCATAATACAACATCCATATGTACTCCATGTAATGCCACATGTACAATATGTTTATGTGGACACCAAATATAATGATGTGGCATTCTCATCATCATCCACAATGTTGTCATGAATTCCAATGCAGTGACATGGATCCCAAGGCATCATGCACAAATTTCAATGTAGGGAGTCCCACCTATAATGATGAGTCAATATTCAAACACAAGTCATTATGAAAAATCACATCAAATAATTCACTTTAACAAGACTCATAACATTAATTAACATAATACATTTTCCTAAGTCTACCATGGTAGGACAACCTTACCCCTATTAAGTGTGTCAATGCTTAGAACATCAAGTATTTCCTAGGTGACTTAGTTAGAGATAGATAAATGATGAATAATTAACTGAAAATGAAGGGGAAACTTTATGCTTTGACCTCTAGAGCCATTTTTTAATTATCTAAGGTTTATAAACGGGTCCAACTAGGTTTTTAATCTAGGAATATTCATTTATACTTTGCAAAACCTTTGAGCGGGAGCTTTTTTGGCTTAGAGTGACCACTTCGGTTCCTTTATTTACCCATTTTCTTTATTTTTTCTTTATTTTTCCTAGTCACTTTCTTTAGAGAATGTGTTTTTTGTATAGGAATTTAGGGGGTGGGCATTTTTAATGAAGTGATAGAGCTCTAGCTTGATTATTTTCCTTTTATTTTTTATTTTAGCTATTTCCTCTATCCATTTTGGCTTTATTTGTCTTAGGCTTGCATTTTTTTCTTCAATTTCTTCACTAGACCTTGTTGGATGACATTTGATAAGTCAAATAATAAGCGGAAAATGTATTTTTTTTATGAACATGATGGAAATGAAAGGGAAAGGATGGAAGATGTTTAGACATGGTTAGGATATGGGTTACACTACTCAACTTAGAACACCAGTAGCACTATGTGGCCTAAGTCATGACACACCTTTCTAAGGATAATTATGTCCCCCCATGGTATACAAGACAAAATAATAAAGTATTTAATGTTAAGAAGAGTTATCAGTTCATACCCAATGTTTATCTCTTTCATGACAAGGTTAGAAATCATCACACCACTTTTAAGACATAACCCATACATGAAATCATACCACATGAACTGAAGTAAATATCAACATGGAGTATCATCTCTAAGATCATATATGATCTAAAGTGAAGGGCACCAGAGCTGATATACCATAGTAGAGCAGTCTGAAAGAACTCATGTATGTATTTGATGGAGAAAAGTAGAAGAACAAGTCTAAATTGGAGGGGATGATCAAAATATCTCATCGAGGTTGCATCATTACACCCAAGTGAGTTTGTCTCTGAAGGTAGTTACCTTGAAAGGGAAACAGACCCCTCCAACTATACCACAAAAATCTGAAAAATCATGAAAGAGTGGAGCGCTCCATGAAAATCGTTATCTACCTCATCAAATATCACCACAAGGTCATGATAAACATATCAAACCCTATGGTGCTCACACCGAGAAGTCCAATGACATCAACCCTCATGCATAAGATGATATCACTTGAATCATGTGCCAAAATGATGATACCATATCTACTTAAGAGAGACCATCATGTAAGACTTTTGACAAATCTCTTGCAACATTATAGGTAGATTCATGGTTCCTAATGCATGTCACAACACCCTAGGAAATATCACAACACCCTAGGCAAAATTTGTCACAACTCTTAAGGAACCTATGTCGATTCCCAAGGAAGGAAACTTTCCCAAAATATGCAAAATGTATGTGCCATAAAGCCATCAGTGAGAGAAGTAGATCACTCCTCAAATATAATACTCAAGTGATAAAACCATGCCAAGTTGATCTCAAAACCCTAGGTCTCACCATCAAGACATCATGTAGAATGCATGTAATCTATGTTGCAAGAAGGTGGCCACTCCATGTAAGTTATTGTCTATCTCATTAAGCATAATCATCAAAGCATGATAGAAATATCAAGTGTCAAGGTTCTCCTCCATAAGACCATATCTCATCATATCATATCAACCACATGCAAGGGATAATACCATGATGACAAGAGAACTCAAGTGAGGGAAGGTGCAAACATCATCATCAAGTATGTTGATCCATCATGAAAAGGCATGAAAAACATGAAGCACACTAATAGATGGGCCACCCACCAATATCAAAGCACCAAAGAGCATGCCACCACTATCCATATGAGAGTCCAATGTAACCATTAAGAGAGAAATAGGCACCAACATAATCAACCATATAGACCATTGAACCAATGTGTAGCATCCCATTCACTATCATGATGAAGTAAGATGACTCATGCACTATCTCAAGAAAAAATAGAAGGTGTCACCCCAAAAATCTTGTTATGTGATGAAAATCACAAATTTTCTTCATGCAATATGAGGGGTAATAGCTGGCTCCAACTTGGGGACATGTGCTCTTTGAAGAAGAGTGCATTGGAACCCTACAATATCTAGTGTACCTATTTTACAAAACTTTCCAAGAAAATGAAAGAAGGCGGTATGTATCCACGTCACATCCCTAAACACCACATACAATGTCCATATAGTCCATTACATCAAATTAGCTTTACAAGGAAGAAATGCATAATCCAACATTGCCAAAGACAACATGAAATGGAATCTAATGCTCATGTTAAAGAGATTATTCCTCCTACCCTACTCTACTTAGCATATGAAAATGAAAGTACTAACTATAATAATACAACCAATGGAGCCATGTGTTCATCTCATCAATGCCACAACCTCTTCCTTTGTATTTTCTCATTAACCAAAACAAGGAAATGCTCATTACCAAGTAAACATGAGCTGTAAAATACATGATACATGGCTACAATATGGAATTATATCATAGGCATGGTAGCCAATACAAAAATTTGAGAAAGAGTGGCATAACTTAGCACATGCTAAGTCAATCTCATGTTGAAGAGGGCTGATATAAGGCCTGGAAAATGCATATGGCAGCTCCTCATAAAGATGTCCTAAATGAAGAAATAAATCTGCAATACACGTGGGAAAGCAAGGCTGAAAAATTTCTAAATTTGGCACCTGTTTGTCTACAACACAAGGCTGGAAAAATTCTGCACTTTCATGACCCAAAACATGCTCTATATGCTGCCCCAAATCTGCACTATTAGTCATCATACTTGGCTGGAAAATATAATCAAAATTTTCTGTGAAAAATTTCATCCTATGTGGCTACCCAAGAGAGAAAAAAACTGCAATTTTGGCCCTATAACCACCATTATCCTTGTCATAGATAGGATCCCATCAAAATGGAAACAATTGCTATCCCATCTATGCCTTTCAATAAGGAAAAGATCATCAATCCTATGCTCTTCATCAAATGATGTTTCTTCTACAACATCTTCATCTTCCAAATCACAAAAGGATGTATCATACAATTCAGAAATTTGGAAAGGAGTGAAACTCACCAAACCTTTTTCTTTTTGAATGCTTTCTTCTCCAACAAAATATTCTTTATGAAGTGATTCTTTATGAGTTTTATCTTCCATGGGGAATGAAGTATATGCTTCCTCATCATGCCTTTGATCTTCAATGGATTCATGGATTGGTTCTTTCTCTTCAAGGGGAACATGAGAAGATTCTTCATCTATGTTTTCCTTAAGTGCTTAATTTTCCATGGGATCATGAGGTGCTTATTCTTCCTTGGGTATGACTGCTATGAGATTTTCAATAATCTTTTCATATTTTCCCTCCTCATAATGAATATCCCCCCAATGTTTGAGGAATATCCTCAAAACATTTGCACATGTATATATGGATTCCTTACCAAGATCATAAAACCAATCTGTTGCCTTGTCCTCAAAGGTGTATAGGAAAGTTTTCATCCAAACACTTTCATGGGCAATATGAAATTCTACCACAACCTTAATGAAATATATAACATGTAATACGAATGAATCATGATATCCATAAAATAATATGGTTGAATCAAGCAAATCTGAATCATAACCTTCATTTAGAGGTCTAGGAATGCCCGAGAAATCAAGTGGAGCACACAAATAATTCCAATATCCTTGTTCCCCCTTTGTTCTCAAACTTAAAACATCATCTACTAGCAAACATAAATACGTGTGAGTTTTCAAAGTAGTCCTTGATGTACTTGGTACATGTGATTGGTGGAGATGAGTTAAATATTCATCCTACAAAAATATAAGGCATCCTCGAGTGGCCCACTCCTACTAATGTCATAGAAGTTAGGAATTTTGTGGGAGAAACCCAATACTTAAGAAATTTCATAGCATCATTTTTAATGGTGGGGAAATTGATTCATGCTATAATAGAAAGTTGTAAGAGTTTGCAGTAGAATGAAACAATATAAATCCTTTGAAGAACTTAATAAAAAAATTAGTCAAGCCTTGGTCCCGACACTACCTAACTTACACAAGTATTTTGAATTGTAAATTGATGCTAGTGGGTATGTTATGGGAGAAATGTTAATGCAAGGGGTGACACTAATGCACCAATTGACCACCTATTTCGACTAAGGGTCAATGTCATGTACCATGAATATATGTACCTTGTGGTACAACAAGTTTGAAGACTTTTGGCTCAGCAGGGAAATTTTGCCCCGTGCACTTTTGTACTCGGAATGTTCACTCTCCTGCGTGGGATAATAATGTAATATGTTATCATGGCTCATTTTTAGGTAAGTTTCCTAGGACTTTATCATTAGGGAAGTCCTTTCATCGAGCATTTTTTTTCCTCAGGTAATTAATCTTGCGGCTTGCCTACCAGGCAACTTTAATTATCCTTGATTTTTTCACTCGCAAAATCCTCCAAAGTGGTGATATGAGTTCTAATGATCGAGATCAGTAAGTGAATAAGGTTTATAAGTGTTGTATATGACCATGCTAGACATCTCCTAGAGTCTTGCTAAATTTCGTTAATCTTTGACAGGATTTTTTAATAATTAAAATTTACAAAAATTGAGAATTTTTAATTATTTTTTATGTAAAATGTAAAAATTTGGTCCTTGGAGATTTTGTATAAGGGTATGAGTACTCAAATCAAATGGTTCATGACTCCCTACACCCTTAGACCAAGTTTCACCTCAATTGGACAACTTTTGATAAGTCAATGTCCATGAGGAGTCCAAGTTGGGAAAACACTCTAAGGTGAAAGAGCACCCCACTAAAGTCAAGTTACAACATTTGTTGGGTCCCCCTAAGGCAAAGTGTACCCCCCCTCTTCATGTGAACATTTAAAAAATCAAAGCAAGAGGATGGGGATGCCCCCACTCCTTGGTGGACCCCCTTGGAGATAATGTTTAAACACTAGGAAGGGGGTTCCACCCCCTTACAACCTTCACCTCTCTCCTAAAGTGAACCCCTCCCTCATGTGGTGTGCCCCCCTTGATGAGAGCCCCCTCTTGCATGGCTGCCACTTGTAGCACATGCAAGGGGGGTCTCCCTTTAATTTCTCACTTAAAAGAGAGGCCTCCCCTCCTCTTTTCATCATCTATTCTCAGAGCAAGTTTATGCTGCCCATTTCTCTCTCTCTCTCTCTCTCTCTCATTGTAAATCTTGTTGTAAGTATTTGCAGCAACATTTTTTGAATAATAAAAGAAGTTTTGGAGGATCTATGGTGTGCATTTAGAGTCTTCTTGATGTTGTTTATGGTGTTCTTGTGAGGTGATATTTTCTACATTTCATTTTTTTGTATTTTTTTGCTTTCATTAGTTAACTTGGAGGCCCAAGCAAAGTATTTTGCTTGGGAGTAATTGGTAGTAGTATTGCTATTAGTTTTTGTGATAGTTTCTTTCAAGTTTGCAAAGTATTTTACAATCTTATTAGATCCTCTCACCTCCTTGTTGCAATGTGTAGAAAAATATACTCATTTGCAGGTCACTAAAGGGGTTTGGAGGAGTGAATTATAGATCTAGAAATTCACTCATTCAACCATCCAAAGCTTCATTTTATTTTCGGTTCTTATCTCCATTATTTCTTCCTACATCCTAGCATATTTATGGTCTGAAATAGTCATTTAAATTACATTTTCATGTTCAAAATTTTCATTTTAATTTTTGTTTATGTAATAACATAAATTAATCAATCCTAAAGTGTTTTGTAGCATTTTACAACAAGCATTGCTATATTTTTTTATGTAGATATCCGCTAGGTCAAGGAGAAGTGCTACTCAAATTTTGCCCCAAAACACTCAAGGAAGCCTCGAAGAGTTTGGGTACCAAGCCCCCTTCTTTCTCTAATCTTCTAAAGCATTGTAAGTAGCCCAAGAGAGTCTCTTGGGCTTGCATTCTCTTTCCTAAAGTTAAAAATCTGATATTGTAATTTAGATTTTGTTTTTCCCACACCTTGCAAAGAGATTGGCCTAGCCATCCATGCAAAATCGTGAAGGCTAGAGTAGATTTAATTTCCTGTTTTTAAATTTCATTGTTTGCCCCACTTCTCCCATAAAGAGAAGGTTGTGTGGCTAGGTTAATTCTTTCATTTAAGTTATTCTTTATTTTCACCCACCTTGGCACAAAATCAGTAGGCTTGTCCTCCACATTGTGCCATTGTTGTGAGGTTGCAAGTTATTTTTTTTCCCACCTTTGTCCTTAAGGCAAAGTTGTGTGGCTAGTATTGTTGTACTTTACTTTCAAGCTATTTTTATTCAATTTTATTGTACCCACACCTTGCATTGTGCTTGGCTATGCCAACCTTGCAATATCGTGAAGGCTAGAGAAATTTATTTGTTTTGGAAAGTAATTGAATGTGTGCCCCACCTTCTGCCTCGTATTCCCTTCCCTTGCCACTTTTGTGGATCTTGGGTAACTAAGAAAGGGCAAAAGGACCGTGTGGCTAGACTAATTAGGCACCCAAATTAATATTGCTTCTACCACCAAAAATGATGACTTGTGTTAGCGTCAGAAGTCACTCCTGGATTGCTTGCAGGAGCAAAGCCCAACGCCCATCAGTTTTATGTCACGATAGTTTTAATGGGTGATCAAATGGGTAGAGACTCAGGAAGATATCGCTCTAACTCATGGACTAGGTCTGGTATGTAAGGAACAAAGGAGGTCTTGATATAACTTCAGTCATTGAGTTGATTAAAAGATGAGCAGGTGGAAGACTTGGTGAGAGGAGTGATCAAACTACCTTAGGCAACATGCCTTTCAGCGGTTTGCAGAAGAAAAACTCTGAATGCAAGATCTTCTTGTTTCAGGGCTTCGAGGAACTGAAGGGGGGACTTGACTGGATCCTCCAATTCCAAGTCATTCAGCGCTAAGAAAATCACAGGGACCGATTAGAAACAATGAAACGGTTACAGTGATCCAACCTACATAATCTTATAACAATTACAACTTGACTGGATCCTCCAATTTCGAGCCGCTCTAACATAGTGTAAACAAAGACGTGAAAGAAACTGACATTCATAAGGCAAGAAGTCTCAAGAGTCCATGCATAACCAGAATAACCAGTGCTTCATTAATTTTTTTACAACTGGTAGCCTTGCTCAACCCTCGATGATTACAAAAAATGGCAAAAACGCCCAAATATACTCCATACAAAACCCTAGAATCGAAAACAAGATATTGCAATAAAAGTGTTACGTCTGCATGCTTTCTGACAGTCTGCACATGCAGACTCCGGATGATTGCAATCAGACTCCTGACTGTCCTGTGGATGGATTGGCGTGCTTCAGTCCTTTTCCGGACCTTCCATTTATGGCGGAGGCGATGTCTAACCACCTCCAACAACTGCAATAACCACCCTCTTGGGATCAGGAATGGTTCTGGTCAACTCTGCCTTTTGGGGACGTGGAGGTCTTCTCGAGGGGCCACTTAGACCGACCGAATGGTTCACAAGATGAGAGGTGGAAGATGTGGCATGCTTGACGAGGAGGTCGTAGATGCCAGTATAGTGAAGGTGAGGCGGGGGGGAAAGGGGTGCTTTCATGTAAGTGATATGGGGACAGGAGACAACGAATGGAGGAAGGTGCTGAGGTGGAGGTGGTTGGGCGAAAGGGACACATGGCAGGTGGCGAGAGGGAGATGAGCTGAAAGGGGGGCCATGTGACTGGACATGGTAGGATACGTGGGTCTTGAGATGGGAAAGGTGTGCAGGAGGTCGACATGACAGGCGGGGGCCCCACCTCATTCCGGACCCCCCCCATTCTCATTAAAAGAAGAAAGGCAAGAGGGCCCAGAAATGCTTGAGAGATGCTGCGCGCCTGATTCTGGACCCCCCCCCCCGCCC
>ML801714.1:0-26313 GCA_009831015.1 Picea engelmannii | reverse complement strand
TCCCCCTTAAAACTGCACGCCCCTGAGCTAACACATGCCACTCATGAAGCACGTTCCTTTCCATTTGGAAGTCATTCCCTCTTCCCAAAGGAACTTAGGATATAATCATATCCTTCTATCAACATTTAGAATAATAATAAATTATTCTTGAACTTAAGCTTTTAAGCTCAGTCCTTATTTCCAGCCTCTCAGCCCCCTCTCCCTTACCTAGCCTAGTGGAGCTTAGTCCCCCATACTCTTTCTTCATGGTCGGTCTACACGCAACAATGTTTTTATATTAATAATATGAATATTTACATGTACAAAATAGGCTCATGGCCTTTAACACCTAGGCTCACTGACCTCATAGACAGTTAATCCTATCAGCTTATAATTGCTTGGCTCACGAGCCTACAAAACATGTTACAATTCATAAATACAACTGGGGCTCGTCCTTGGGGATATTACAATCCCCTCCTCTTATTTTTGCACTGCCCTCAACGCAACTTCTTTACACAACATCAGCAAGATTTTCAAAATCTTCAAAAAGATGTGGGTATTATGCCCGCATAGCATCCTCATGCTCCCATGTCACGTCCTGAGGACCATACCAAGTCCACTGGACTGTTACAAGCCCTATGGCTCGATTCCGAAGTTGCTTGCCCTTCCGGTCCAATATACTCACCAGATGCACTTGTAAGGTGCCTTCTTGCTCCACCTGAATCACATTCCAATCAATCACATGATTATGATTAGGTATTTACTTCTTGAGCAATGAAACATGAAATGCATTATGAACAACCATGGATGAAGGAAATGCAAGCATATAAGAAACTGGTCCAATCCTTTCTATGATTTCAAATGGTCAACAATATTTGGCTGCCAACTTGGAACAATTTCCCAGCTTCAGGGAACTTCTGTTGGCTTTTACTTTCAAGAAAACATGGTCACCCACTTTAAACTCCCTATGGGTTATGTTCTTATCAGCATAAATTTTATGCCTGTCTTGGGAATCCTTCCAATTCTTCTTGATCTTTAGTATTTTCTCTTCCATTTCCTTGAGAAACTCTGGCCCAATTATTGTTCTATTAGCTGGGTTGTCCCATCTTATTGGTGTGTTTTACTTTCTGCCATACATTTCTTCAAACAGGCTCATCTTCAGTGATGCTTGATACCCATTGTTGTAAGCAATTTCTACCAAGTGTAGATAATCATCCCATTTAGATGGTTTTTCCATCACATACATCCTTAGCATGTCTTCTATCACTTGGTTCACCCTTTTTGTTTGCCCATCAAACTCAGGATGATAGGTTGTGCTGAAGTTCAAGTTCGTTCCGAACCCCTTGAATAACCCTCTCCAAAACTTTGAGGTAAATTTTGGGTCTCTTTCAGACACAATTTTCTTGGGTATGCCATGCAATCATGCTACTTCCATCATATAGATATCAACAACATTAGCTTCCTTGTGAGTAGTTTTCAATGGAATAAAAGGGGCAACTTTAGTAAGTTTATCCACCACCACCATGATGGAATCATATTGCTTGTTTGTTCTGGGTAATCATGTCATGAAATCCATTGTCACCACTTCCCACTTCCACTCAGGAATTGGTAATGGCTGCAGTAATCTAGCTGGGTGTCTATGCTTAGCCTTGAATCTTTGACATTCTAAGCATTTAGCTATGTATTCCACAATTTCCTTCTTCATGCTTGACCAATAATATTGGCTCTTGACTGTTGAAACTGTTTTTTGATATCCTGGGAATCCTGCATAAGGCACATTATGCATCTCTTTTAAAATCACACTCCTCAATTTTAGAGAATGGGGTACATAGACTATGTTTCTTTACCGAAGGATTCCATCAATTCCCAATTGATAATCCTCAACCTTCTGTTGCATTTTACCTTGTTGCAATTTTGTTACTAATTCCATGCACTTCAAATCCGAATTTGCAGATTCAAAAATTCTCCCCTTAAGATATGTCTGATACATGCTAATGGTTGTAGCATGCAGTTCATGCACTTTCCTACTGAGTGCGTCAACCATTTTTTAATCCTTTCCTTTGATGTGTTTGATATCAAAGTCATACTCATAGAGGAATTCCAACCATCTAATATGCCTAGCATTCAAAGTAGGTTGATCAAACAAATATTTCAAACCGTTATGGTATGTCCTTAGCTCAAACCTCTTTCCCATGAGGCAGTGCCTCCACTTCTTCAAAGCGTACACTATGGCTGCCAATTCCAAATCATGGGTGGCATAGAGCCTTTCATGCTCTTTCAACTTCCTTGATTCATAACATACAACAAACCCATTTTGACTGAGGACTCCACCCAATCCTTCTTTGCATGCATATGTGCATACAATGAAGTCTTCATTCAGATTTGCGATCTTCAGAATTGGAGCATTGGTGAACAATTGCTTCAATTGATGGAAACTTTTTTGACATTCTTATGTCCATTGAAATCTCTTCCCCTTCCTTTGCAAGGAAGTGATGGGGTGAGCTATTCTCGATAACCCTGCAATGAACCTTCTGTAGTAACTAGCTAGACCCATGAAGGATCTAACTTACGTCACATTCTTAGGTGTTTTCCACCCTTTAATGGCCTCAATCTTTTTAGGGTCCACTATTATCCCTTATTCAGATATGATATGCCCCAAATAGTGAATTTTATTTTGATAAAACAAGCACTTGCTCAATTTGGCATACAACTGATGCTCCCTTAGCACTTGAAACACCATCCTCAAATGATGCTCATGCTCTTACTTTGACTTGGAATATACAAGGATGTCATCCAAAACGACAATGACAAATTTGTCTAAATATTCCCAGAAAACACCATTCATTAAGCACATAAAAACAACTGGTGCATTTGACAACCCAAATGGCACCACTGTGAACTCATAATGACCATACCTTGTCTTGAAGGCAGTCTTGCTGATATATTACTCTTTAATCCTTACTTGATGATATCCTGACCTAAGATCTATCTTTGAAAATATCTTTGCATCCTTCAATTGATCAAAGAGATCATCAATCCTTGGCAGAGGATACTTGTTCTTTATAGTTACTTTATTCAACTATCTGAAGTCGATGCACAATCTCAATGTCCCATCTTTCTTAATCACAAACAAGACTGGGGAACCCCAAGGTGATACACTTGGGCATATATACCCCTTCTTCAAAATCTCTTCAAGCTGCATTTGCAGTTCCTTCAGCTTTGGTGTACTCATTCTATAGGGAGTCTTTGACACTGGGGCTGCTCCAGGCGTCAAATTTATAGAGAAATCAATATCTCTCTTTGGAGGTAGTCCTGGTACCTCTTTGAACACATCTTCAAAATCTTCCAGGACTGCATGGTCCTCCAGAATTGGTACCTTATCCTTAGATGCTTCCTCCATATGAGATGCAAATATTTGGCAGCCTTTCCTATAGCATTTCTTCAGCTGCATTGCTGAAATTTATTTGACAGTAATTGCCCTAGGAATTCCTTAGACTGTTTTCCGATTTCCTTCCCCATCTAGGCAAGTGAATTCCTTGTTACGACGGTCTAAGATGGCATGGTGTTGGTCCAACCAATCCATACCAATCAAGCAGTCATACGATCCCAAAGGCAAGATGTTCAAATCTGCCTTGGTACTCAGTCCATTCATGCCCATCGGACATGATTTAACCAACTCAACAACCTTTCTCTTGGCTCCTATAGACAACAACACCAACCAAGATTTCACATGCTTTCTCCTTAAAAATTGCAACCTTTCCACTACCTTTGGATCTATATAACTATGACTAGCCCCTGAATCAATCAAAATAGTAAAGGCATGGTTATTGATCATACCTTCAACTTCAATCATGTGCGATTGAAACTCAACTTGCTTGTTGTCCAAGGCTGCATAGATCCTTGGTATTCTATTTCCCATGTCCTCCACTGTTTCTACTTGCTGAACATTGCGGAAAACTCTCACTTTGTCACTTCTGTGAGGGCAATTTCTAAACTTATGATCCCCTTTACAACCCCAATACTACATAGGTGGTTGTCTTGGCCTTTTTCCACCTACTTCAGCCATATTGGATTCTCTAAACATTGGTTGTCTTTGAGGATTATTCCTGAAAAAGGGTGTCTTGTTCCCCTTCTGCCTCTGTTGCCTCTTAAACTTCTTCTTGTATTCCCAAGCTCTTTGGGAAGTAGGCTTTCCTTTATGCTGATCATATAAGAATTTCACTCTCCTTATGGTTTCTTCCATAGTTTTAGGATCATCATATTGGATCTTGTCACTAAGGAAAGTTGGCAGTCCACTCAAATATCTTTGGATTTTGACGGTCTCGTCTTTGATGAAAGGGACATACTTCAACAACTCTAGGAATCTTCTGTCATATTCATCTATAGTCATGCTGCCCAATTTGAGTTCAAAGAACTCTTTAATCTTTCTTGAATTCCCTCCTGGTAACATTCTTCTCTTTGGTATGTTGTACTTGCACAAGTTGGTCCCACCACATGGATGCCTTTCCTTTCAGTTGATACACTGCAATTCTCCCTTATGCATGAGAGGATTAATTCTGCAGTTGGAAATATTTCCTCATGCCAAGAAGCCATGTCTCAGCATCTTCCTCCTTCTGGTGCTCTCCATAAAACATAGGAGGTTTAATCTTGTTCATTTCACCCTTCAGTTCATCCACTCCAGATATCCTATGCTTTCTGGTAGGAGATGGAATTAAAATATTGTGTGCCCTCCTCTTGGAGTGTCCTTGGGAGCGATGATGGTGTCTACCAACACTCCTTGATTTTCTCTTCTCCTCAGGGAACCAATGACTTCCTGATTTACTGGAGTCACTCTCCTTATCCAATTTCTTTTATATTCTTTCCAAGATCTGCATCAACTTTATGTTGAATTCTCTTTGTTTTTCCCTGGATTTCATGAACTTTTTGTTATCTGCTAGGTGAGTCTGGACATCTTTTTGCAACGTTTCAATGATTTTCATCATGTTTTATTCCTTATCTATCTCTTCTTCATGCCCATTCGAGTTTGATCCTTCAACTCCTATATGGACATCCATTCCTCTAACTTCATTTTACGAACTGTAAGCACCCTGTGCCATCCCTATTTCTATGCACTAAGCGACAATTCGGTTCAGTTCTGACAATCGTTAACTCTGCAAAATGTGCAGTCAACGTTAATTTTGTCAGGCTATCAAACTTTAATAATTTTCCAGAATAAACCAATATGTTTCAACAAAACAATATCAGATTCCATCTTCTGCAGGTCTTGGTCGGTCAAGAACCCCTCGGCTTCAATTTATAATCCCATTTCTGTTCTGCCACAAATTTCTAGCGCTAGCCCCTTTTCTTCAGCCCTTGGTTCACATGTCACCACGGTCATGACCCAGTGCTTATGATTTGGGCGCTTATCCGGAGCTCTGAAACTTCGGGCTCTAGGCTTCAATGGATTTCAAAACTCATCACAACAAATATCTCGAAGTGTCGTATTGGTGAACTCATGAAGTAGGGTGGATCAAAATTCCACGTTTCCCAGAATCCAACAGTTGATACTCACTATGGAACTCCAGGCTTTGGGGTTCCAAGACTTCAGAGTGTCAGGGCTCCGGAACTTCGGATGATTCCACCTTTGCACAACCCATAACTCCGGAACCGCAAGTCTTTGCATACTTCCACGTCACTCTAGTGACATCATCATGCCACTTTACTTTGGTGTAATGGAACTTCAGGGGTTTCTTCCTCCCATTCCATCACAAGTGTCTAGTCTCCGGACTTCACGATCTAGTGCCACGCGTCCACTGGGGCCCATGATTTTCGTGCTTGAACTAATAAATGCCGAAAACATCACATCAAACTTTATACTTTTCCAATTGTGGGGACATGGTTCGACAGTTTTGGAGTAACCCGTTGATCATTCCGCAATTGTCCCCACGCTGACACGTACCCCTTCTGGGAAACCATGGTTTGGATTGCAGGACCACCTTGTAGAATTATCTGTCGTGCAACTTGGATCTCTGCAATGCCTACCGACCCTCAATCTTGATAGATCGTGACCAAAGTTAATGTGGGCCCGATCCAACTAACTTCTTCGTCATGCTTAACTACCTTGTGCCACCACCAAGAGCGCCACTCGGTAGGACACACGAAGCTGACATGTGGTCCAATTAGGTGGGTGACATATGACACGTCCTGACTGTATTTCCATCTTACCAAGGTTATTAACTCACTGACACGTGGCACACATTCCATGTTTCCACATCATCCCTAGTGACATCAACAGGCCACGCCACTATGGGACTTCAGTAGGTTTCACCTTAGCATACCCCATTTCTCCCAAACGTCGAACTTATGAACAAGCTGATCTTCTGACACGCATCTCTTGCGACGAATGATCTGGATTAACTCCAGACTTCGGGACTTCAGGATTTTGTGCATCAACACACTCCATTTCTCCCGAACGCCATATTCCTGAACAGGATAACTTGTCGACATGTGCTCCTTTCTTGGATCGACGGACAGGAAACACACAAAGTTCACTCTGTCTTCTCTACACGTGACCGAGAGTTGTGACCTCGGCTTAACATTTGGGCACTTATCTCACTTTGCAAGATCAACAGTCGTGTTTTAATGAACCATGAAGATCAACGTCCAAGAGTGATTACGGGAACTCAACTTGCTCATGCTTTAATTTCCTTCCTGATCTCTGCAATGCAAAGATGCTCATTTGTAGTGGTATCGATATCAACCATTGATCTGTTGATCTAGCAAGATCAACGATCCTGATGGATTGCAGAGTCTCAACTTGTTCACACTTTAATTTCTCTTGAAATTTCCGCAATGCTTCCCCATCGTCGATCTCCCCTCAATGAGATCCGACGTCCGTGATTTAATCTTCGCTTGATCTGACGAATCAACTTCAAACCTTGCAGTTCCAAACCCTTGGTTACTGCAATCTCTTTTCTCTGTTATCTTACTTGAACCGCTATACCTCCTGAGCTTCCAAACACAACCAAGGTGTTCTCTTGGCACTTTGGAATGCTCTAAATTCAAATTTTGACCTTCACAACAACAATTTTCTGTCATTTTGATTCCATAACCACTTATACGGCTTAATTCAAGCTCAGTGTCGAAAACTGGGCTCTGAACTTCAATTTTGTCCATTTCGACAACAATTATTTTCTAAAAAAAATTCTTCAGCTTCCAATAACATGGTCCATCCAGGCTCAGTGTTGAAACCATGGCTCTAATACCAATTTTTAACGTCCCCATCCACCACCAGGTCAGGCAACGTCACTTCTTGGACATCTCTCTTAGCTTTGATACCAATTTGTGGCAGACTCGGCCACCCATGGTCGGGCCATGTAACACCACCAACAGAATGATAAGCTCTGATAGCAGGTTAATTGTTCATCCCGGAGTACATATATATTACATGCATTCCTAATGAAATAAAAGGCAATAAAGTATACTACTACTATACTAACTCATGCGAAATTGACCGTAAATAATACATCCAACGAAAACATATGATAACATTGTAAGAATCACAAGCATGCACAACATACATCATTAAAAACAAAATTCATACTTATATTTGGATTGTGAAGACCACCGACTACATGCAGACCTTCCACGAACCTCCCAGCCTTAGACTACACTGCTCATCACTCTCAGTAGTGGGTCACCCCCGAGTTGGGACTAAACTCCACTAGGTAAGGGATTCCTAGGCTTGGCAAGGCTAACATGAATGTATCACAGTTCAACAGGAAGGATTCTCTCAGGAGTCACTTACGCCCACTGATCACAAACTCTCATTCCCCACATGCCTGTCCCACCCCAAGAGTATACACCTTCACTGTCAAACAGTTCATCGACTACTCCACCTCCCTTCTTAGGCTTCAAAAACAGGCGGACAGAAACTCTCAGATCTCTGTAGTTGTTACTGGAATCCATCTAGGAGGATTCACTCCCTCAACACACTCTCTCACTTGGAGAGAGTTTCTCACAGGCCTGACAACCTGCCTCTTCAATCTATGGGCATGACAACCCACCTTTGAAAACAACATGCCTGAAAACCTGTTTCTTCTATCTAGATCCTAAGACAAATAGGTAAGGGTGAAGGAAACAACAAAACTCCGGTAAGGCAGAGGACGGCTCAGCAAAATACCAGTGTGCGCGAGTTACCGAGGTTCATGATGGTCATGGGTTCCACAATGGCGGAAATGGTTGATTGTGTGCTTTCTTGGTGCATGAGTGAACTTGTCAGGATAAAGGTGGTCGACTGGTGAGAGAATGGTGAGAATGTTGAGAGTGTGAGAGCCAATTGTGTTTCCCCCCAAACCTTCATGAGTCCCCCCCTCAAACAACAAGAATTTCCCCTTAAAACTGCATGTGCTTGAGCTGACACATGTCACTCATGAAGAACGTTCCTTTCCATTTGGAACTCATTCCCTCTTCCCAAAGGAACTTAGGATATAATCATATCCTTCTATCAACATTTAGAATAATAATAAATTATTCTTGGACTTAAGATCTTAAGCTTAGTCCTTATTTGCATCCTCTCAGCCCCCTCTCCCTTATCCAGCCTAGTGGAGCTTAGTCCCCCATAATCTTTCTTCGTGGTCAATCTACACACAACGATGTTTTTATATTAATAATATGAATATTTACATGTACAAAACAGGCTTCTAGCCTTTAACACCTAGGCTCACTGACCTCATAAACACTTAAGCCTATCATCTTATAATTGCTTGGCTCACTAGCCTACAAACCATGTTACAATTCATATACAATTGGGGCTCGTCCTTGGGGATATTACACCCAGTCTTCCCATATGAACAAACACAAGTCTTGTTATCCCTTATTTTTGCATAGGGGTACTCCTATTGAATTTATTCACCACCCTTTGTGATTATCGTCATTTGGAACCTTAGATAAATGGGGCATTCATTGGATTTTTGATGAGCTAGAGGATTTGATGGCACATTGGTTGATCAATGATGAAAAAATTGATGATTTATAGTCCACCTATTGGAGCACCCTAGGGTTTGAGCATGGAATTGGATTCATTCAGGGTTTTGGACATCTTCACAGTTTTCAAGGCAGTTCACAGTTCCCAAGGCATTTTCACGGATCTCAAGTCAATTCACAACTCCCAAGGTATTCAAAAAATAGTTTGGGGTTATTTCTTCATGTACAGGGTTTCTCATGCCATGCCATGTTCTATATTTTGTATTCCACACCTCATTGGCACATTTTAAGGCCTGTGTCACATCTTTAGATGGGACGTCCACCTTGGAGGATGCACCATTCATGCATGAGGGATTCTATTTAGCATGTGCAAAGTTGTTAGAATTCCCCCTAATTTTAGGAGGATGTTGGCATGATTTGAGGGGCAGTATTCAACATTGGAGGCATCTCACATTTATTATTGGAGCTGAGTTAGAGGACGCCATCCACTTTTGAGGGGTATATGCATTGTTTGTTGACCCCTTGCCACCTTGGAGAACCATGCACCCACATTGGAGGGAACCTAGTAGTATTGCATTGCACATTTGATGAGGATTGGTACACCTTGAAGACTTTACACATGTATTTGGAGTTGGTTTCGAGGGGCCACCCCCTTTTATAGGGTCTTTACTCATGTTTTATGGATATTTTCTCATTAGAGACCTACAAGTTCACCTTGGAAGAGAATTGGGGGTCTTTACTTGTATGATTTGTGGAGGTTTCACCCCTTGGAAGCCTTTGGAGGCAAGATGTTTCACCTTGGGGATGTTTTCTTCCTTCTTTAGTGGGGACGCCCCTCCCTTTTGGGATCATTTAACTTTGATCATTTTACATGTGGCTTGACCACTCCATGTTTATTGCATTTTAGACTAGTAAAGTCTATTTTACTTCTCCATAAGCTAGATCTAAGGATATCCATAAGTTAGATCTAAGGATACCACATGAGATAATAATATTTTATTGTAAATGATGGTGAATATCATTCTATAAAAGGAGATTCCCTTCCTCATTTGTACTATGTTGGTGTTTTGGTAGTTGTGGGAGGTATTAAACTCCAAGACAAACTTTGTGCTTAGAAAAGAAGATTCTGGAAGAAATAGAACCATTAAACATATGTGGAAATACCCTAGAAGAGAATTTGGCCCAAGGAGAATAATAATAAAGAATTAGAAGGCTCCAAAAAGAGAAGTCGGCCCCACATGAAAAGTCACTTGGATGGACTAGAATATAAAGAGGTAAGGGGATACCTCATTGACACACACTCACTCACTTTGCAATCAAATTTCAAGTCTAGAAGGAGCATCAGTTGCAAAAGATCAGCTAAGGGAAGGAGGAGGCGCAAGTCTGAGGAAGGTGACACAATAGCTACAATGGTGAAGTCTATCCTTGCTCAATCTTTCTAGTATCTCTCTTGTGCGCTTCTCTTAGTAAAGGTACACTCTCTTGGTCTTGTGATGTTGTTGTTGCAGTGTTGGTATTTTTGGCTAGGGTTTATCTGATAGGAATTGCTTCGTGTTCGAAATATATCTAATAAAAGGTTATTGTGCTCAAGGTCGACACGTGTAAGTTCCTATGGTTGGGTGACAATGGTGTAACATTGTCTATGGTAAAACGAGCATACCAAAATTTTAACATGGTTTTAGATTTTGTTTCCTTCATAACAAGCTAACCACTAGAAGGAAGATCGTCATTTTCCCCTATTTTCAAGCTCATTGAGAACTTACAAAATCCACCAAGAAGGTCATCTAACGAGGGCGCATCTTTCCCCCGGTAAAGATCTCCAAAATTCAAAAGTTGGAAAATTAGGGTTTCCTCATAAAACCCTAGGTCAAGACATTTGGGAATTTAAAGGCATAAGTTGGAGAAGATCCTTGAAGAAAGGAGGTTTCCTTGGCATAGTGCACTCACTGGTGAGTCCAAAATTCATTTATGCAAAGTTTCAATTTTTGTCATATTTCTAGATCCCGTGGTAGAATGACTTCCATCACTAAGCTTGATGAGAAGCTTGAGGGTGTTGATAACTTCCGAGCATTGAAATATAGAGTAATGATCATTCTATAAGAGAATTACCTAGAAGGGTTCATTGAAGAAGAAGTTCAAGAGCTAGAGGGCGATGAGGCTAAAGTAAAGCACAAGAAGAACCTGGTTAAAGCAAAGAGGATTATTTCATATTCTATCAAAGATCACTTGATCCCTCATGTCTCATCTTTGAAGACTTCAAAGCATATGTTTGATTCTTTATCTCAATTATATGAAGGAAGGAATATTAACTGGAAGATGACATTGAGGACACAACTCAAGAGTGTGAAGACGCATAATTTAGAAACCATTCGATCCTACTTCAGGAGGGTATCTCAAATCAAAGAACAACGTGAATCCATTGGAGACATAGATGAAGAAGTTGAGCTAGTAATGACTACATTGAATGGTCCCCCAAAGTCTCGAGAATCATTTATTCATGGAATCTATTCCAAAAGAAAACTAACAAAGTTTAGCAGGCTATGGGAAGATTGCACTCAAGAAGAAGCTAGATTGGCAGCAAGAGACAAAAAGTTGGGTGATGATGAAAATCAAGCACTAGCAGCACATACAAGAAATGGAAGGAGAAAAAAAGAGGTCCATTCTCACAAGAAGTTTTAAAGGTCACAAAAGTCACAAAAGACTCAAAAGGATTATTCAAGTTGCAAGTGCTACAACTGCCAGAAGATGGGACACATTGCTAGAAACTGTCCTCACATAAAAGATCAGATCAAAAAAGGAAAGTATAAAAGACATCATGCTCATGCCGCAGAAGACAATGAACCTATTCAGAATAAAGAAAAGGAAGATGATTCAAGTGAATAATATGTATTGATATCAACTCTTACATGAATAGTCACTCATGGAAGTGAAACATGGTTTATTGATAGTGGTGCCTCTAAGCACATGACTGGTTACAAAGATTCTATTTCAAGTCTGGTTTAGAAGGATTCACCTCATAAGGTGAAGCTCGGTGATGGCTATCAGTATCCCATTAAATGGGTAGGAGAAACCTCCTACAGGTTGGATTTTTGAAAGCCTATGAAGATGAAAGATGTTTTGTAAGTACTTGGTTTGAAGAAGAATATCCTTTATATCTCAACATTGGATGATAAAGGATTCAAAGTTGCTTTCATTGATGGTGAAGTTCTTATGTGGTCAAGAGGAAATTATATTGATGATGCTATTGTGATTAGTGTTCAAGAAGGACGTCTATACAAATTAAAGGGACACTCAAATTCAACATTAGTTCACAATACAATAAATTTGAGTGAGCTATGACATAGAAGACTTTCTCACATACATTACAAAAAATTATCGATCGTGAGCAAGATGGTGATAGGTTTTCCAGGGATTCAAGTGAATCATGATGGAATATGCAAGGGATGTGCATAAGGAAATGACATGAAGAGTCAATTTCCAAGCAATGACAACAAACCAAAGGAGATTTGGAAATCGTGCACTCATACGTGTGTGGATCGATGACAACCACTTCACTTAGAGGGTATGTATATTATTTTTCATTTATTGATGATTTTTCACGTGAAACTTCGATTTATTTCTTGAAAACAAAAGGCGAATTATTCAGCGAGTTCAAGGAATTCAAAGCCCTTGTAGAAAATATTTCTGAAAAGAAGATAAACATATTGAGGTCAGATAATGGAGGAGAGTTCACATTGGATGACGTCAAATAATTCTGCAGAGAAATTTGGATTAAGAGGGAGCTCACTACTCTCTACAGTTCTCAGCATAATGGTGTGGAAGAAAGAAAGAACTAGACGATTCATGACCAAGATTTATTGATTCATCTATGGGAAAAAGTAGTTAGGATTGTTGTATATGTGCATAACAAAAGTCCTCACTGTATATTTGGGAACAAGACACCAGAACAAATGTTTACCGAAGAAAATCCAGAGGTCAACCACCTAAGAATATTCGGTTGTCCAGTATATCTGCATGTTCCCAAGGATAAGAGATCGAAGTTGGATCCTTTAGGAAAGAAGGGTATGTTTGTTGGATATAGTGAGACATCAAAGGTATATAGAGTCTACATCCCTGGTCATAAGAAAATTGAGACTAGCATATATGTTACCTTAAATGAGGATGCAACCTTCAGTAGATCGAGACATACTCATACAGATGAGGTCCATAATGAGGAGCCTGAAGCTCCTAGAGTTGTAGATATAGATACATGCAATGACATTGTACCAGAAGAGTATGTTCCAGAAGATCATGATATGGTATAACCACAGGGACCTGCAAATCCACACCGAGAGATGATTACAAATAAGAGAAGAGCATCTTGGGCTCGGGAGATTATTCAAGATGCAGAGAAGTATGGTGCTCTAGATGGAACTTTCAGAGAAAGAAACTGCAACCATATTCTAGCTACATGGAATTGCTAAGTGATATCATTGAAGAAGAGCCTACCTATTATGAAGAGGATGCAGAGAAGAAAGTATGGAAGGATGCCATGATTGAGGAGTACCAGTTCATTATGAAGAATGATGTTTGGGATGTGATTTTGAGACCAAAAGAGAAGACAATGGTGAGTTCAAAATGGATCTACAAGACAAAGCATTCATCTAATGGCAGTATCGAGAAATATAAGGCAAGGTTTGTGGCCCGTGGTTTCTCCCAGAAAGAAGGAATAGATTATGACGAGACATTTTCTCTTGTGGCAAGATACACTTTGATTAGAGCTATACTTGCAATAGTTGTAGTAATGAAATGGAAGGTACACCAGATGGACGTGAAGACAACGTTTTTGAATGGTGTAGTAGAAGAGGAAGTGTACGAGGAGAAACCCTAATGTTTTGAGACACATGTGTGTAGGTTGAATAAAGACTTGTATGGATTGAAGCAAGCACCCAGAGCATGGTATGGGGGAATTGACAGTTTTCTGATGAGCTTTGGCTTTACCAAGAGTAAAGCATATTCCAACCTTTAATACAAGGTTGTGGATGGTGGACCAATGATATTACTATTATATGTGGATGACCTATTTCTAGCAGGAGATGAGAAACTCGTCACTAAGAGTAAGAGGAAGCTTGCTATAGAGTTCGATATGAAAGCCCTGGGTATGATGCATTATTTCTTAGGTCTAGAGGTATGGCAGAAACCGGATGAGATTTTCCTTAACCAAGGAAAATATACTGTAGAAATCCTAAATAGATTCAGAATGATGGATTGTAAATCCATGCCTACACCGATGGTGACAAATCTGAAGTTATTGAGTGATACATCTTCAGAGACAGTGGATGCTACCATGTATAGAAAGATGATTATTTTGTTGATGTATTTGATGAAGAGAAGGAAGGACAAATATATGTTTTACAGTGGACACTTTGAGTCAGTATATGGTTGAACAAAGATGTGTTCACTTGATGGTGAGAAAACACGTCAAAACACATATTGAGGTACTTGAAAGGTACAATTGACTATGGAATCATATATGTTTCGGATCGTGAGATAAGATTGCAAGGCTATGCTGATTCAATTTAGGCCGGTAGTGTCATAGATCGAAGAGTACACCCAAATGTTGTTTTATTTTGGGATCAACTATGATCTCGTGGCTCAGCAAGAAACGGACTCGTGTGACACTTAGTATAGTCGAGCCAGAATATATAGCAGCATGTTCAACTAATTGTGAAGTTCTGTGGCTTCAGAAGTTGCTTGCAAGGTTGTTTAATCTCGAGTTGGAGGTGACTTGTATCTTCTATGACAACCAAAGTTGCATAAAGTTGTTAGAGAACCCAGTGTTTCATGACAAGTCAAATTATATCGAGATAAAGTATCATTATATCCAAGACATGGTAAAAAAGGGAGAAATGAAGCTCCATTATGTTGCCACAAATGAGAAGATAGTCGATGTGTTGACCAATCCTTTGTTGAAGATAAAATTTGAGTATTTCAGGGACAAGCTTGGCATGGTCCAAAAGGACTTCCCTCGTAAGAGGGAGTAATGAGTTACATATGTGATTCCAGGGGAAGTAGCATGCAAAGTGTGGCAGCAGTGTGTAGTCATTCAAGGGCATGTTACTATCTATGGAACTAGTTAGCATGACCTCCCATAGGGTCGACAATATGTTGAGCCTTCAGGCTGGCAGATGCCCAACTTTCAAGCTGAAGGGCCAAACTGTGTGGTTGGAGGTGTTCCTAGCATTGGGCTATATGGGTAGTGTGTGCGCACTATATCACCTAATCCTTGTGGTTATATGCCTAGTCACTGTGGATTGGATGCTTGGTGTTCCAACCAGAAGGGCTAGCCACAGGGCTAGTTGTCCAAGTTCTATGTGAGTTGGACAGTTGTGAGCTAGATGCCTAGTGTTCTGTGAGCTAGATGAAGTCATGTAATGACATAAGGTCTGAAAGGATGTCGAGACCGATAAGTTTTGGAAGGACGACGAGGTTGTTCCCACTAGAGAGATACTACATATGATGATGAGGCCCCAGATACATGACAATGATTTATATACTCATCAGATAGCCCACGTGGCTATGATGATAATGCTTGTGACATGATCTATGAGATCATGGGGTAGCATGTGTGGCTATGGTGATACTACCTGTAGATTGGTCTGCAAGACCATGTGATTAGTGGTAGTCTTGTACATTCTATGTATGGATGTAATTGAGACTACTAGATGAAGAACATCATGGATAATACCTCCCTAGATAAGAGGGAGTGTTGATGTTTTGGTAGTTGCGCGAGGTATTAACCTCCAAGACAACCTTTTTTCTTAGAGAAGAATATTTTGAAATAACGATAACCATTAAATAGATGTGGAAATACCCTAGAAGAGAAGTCAGCCCAAGGAGAATAATAATAAAGAATTAAAAGGCTCCAGAAAGAGAAGTCGGACCCACATGAAAATTCACTCGGACAGACTAGTATATAAAGAGGTAAGGGGCTACCTCGTTGACACACACTCACTCACTCTACAATCAAGGTGCAAGTCTAGAAGGAGCACCAGTTGCAACAACTCAGTGAAGGGAAGAAGGAGGTGCAAGTCTGAGGAAGGTGACACAACAACTACAGTGGTGAAGTCTCTCCTTGCTCAGTCTTTATGGTATCTCTCTTGTGCGCTTCTCTTGGTAAATGTACACTCTCTTGGTATTGTGTTGTTGTAGCAATGTTAGTATTTATGGCTAGGGTTTATCTGATAGGACCTGCTTCGTGTACGTAATCTATTTAAGAAAAGGTTGTTGTGCTCGGGGGTGGCACATGTAAGTTCCTATGGTTGGGTGACAATGGTGTAACATTGTCTATGGTAAAACGACCATACCAAAATCTTAACATACTCATGGTTGGATTGGGGGAGAAATCCCCTAAGGATTAATTGAAAATATTTTGGAGACACTTTGGAGGAAACTCTTTGTCTATTTATTTTATGTTATGGATGGCTAACTAAATCGTTCTCTTGAAGATTTTTCTTTTGATGCTTTGTGGTGGATGGATGTCATGGATCGATGTTTTTGTGAATCAATTTGATGCGTAAGTGGTCTCCTCAATTCCTTGTGGTGTTTTATTTGGAATGGTTGTGAGTGTGGTGTTATTTCTCTAGTGTTCGTGGTGCGCCCTCTTTCTCTCTTCTTGATAGGTCCCTTTCACAAAGCCATTGGAGGATTTCTAGTGGGATATATTCCCCTTGATCATCTAGAAACTTGTTGGGAAACTGGGATGATTTTCTAGGGTTTGAAATGGTCAACCCTAACTATCATTCTAGTTTCATTTGTAACTTATAAAAGAGGATCCTCATTTGACCCCTTATGCCCAATGAAAAGGCAACAGTCTCTAGTCCTTCCATCAACTTTATAATCATAACCAGTTCAAAACTGTTTTTCTGGAATTTACTCTTCATATCACCTTTGAATTCATTGCCTAAAATCTCAACAATCCTATCCTAGGGAAGCCCACCTTGAGTCAGAGGATAGCCGACCTAAAGTGTAGAAGAGGGTTGGTGAGGTGATAGTGGCCCCCTCTTAGTTACACCAAAGCCTTTCTTGTGATTTAGGACTCTATCTTAAGAAGTGCATGTTTGCGTGATAACATTTTGGTGTCATTGCCTGGGATAAAATCCATTTACCGAAATATATTTGTAGATCAGCTACAACATTGGATGAGGGTACTCATTGAAGCTCTATTCTCATCTTGGCAACTCCATTGGAAGAATGAAAACCTTGTTCTTTGCAAACTTTGAAGACTATGTGCTTGTAAGGTGAAACAAGCATCATTGTGAAGGCACTAAAGATTCACCTTGACAACTCCACAGTTCTCTATACTGATAAGGTATGAAGATGCATTGTGTTCTCTCTTATTGAAGAATTGTTGAAATAAAAAATGACTCCATGGGAATTTCATAAGCAATATAATGATCTTATGCTAAGAAAATTATTGGGTACCCAAACCATTTTTGTGTAGAATGGGTAGAAGATCTTCCAAAATTTGATGGTGATCCTCTTTTGTCCATTTCCCATGTTGTAAATTTCTTGGCATACACTTCAAAAATCAATGTTATGCACAAGAATGTGTTGATGAGGCTGTTTGTATTCTCCCTTGAGGAGGAACAAAGGGCCTGGGCTAGATCTTGTAGTCCGGGGGGAATCTCTTTTATTGCAGGTTTCATGGAGGTCTTCCTCAAGCATTGGGCCCCTAGATTTCAAAGATATGAAGACACTTTTCAAGATATTTTGGTATATTTTGGTAGCCCTAAGAGGAGAAGAAGTTCCTTTTGACCCTCCTCATCGAAGAAGACGTTCTAGATTCAAAAGAAGATCAGTTTTTGGTTTCAAATGCAAATCTCAGCATTAGCTCACACCTAATAGCATGTAAGCAGTCCATAATTACTCCAGCTCTCCTTCTGTTGATAATGAAGCTACCACTGAAGAGAACAATTGAGATTCAGATCATTTATTGGGTTATACCCGAAGCGTGGATACAAATAGGGTAGAATACAAGCAACTCATTGATATTACCAGACCCACAACAGTCAAAGAGCAAGTTGAAGTTGAACAAGATGGTGTGCTACATATTGAGGGTAATAATCATGATTGGGATGATAACAGGTCCATTGTGTGGCAAACCAAGAAATACAAGCAGAGGGATGTCTCCCCTTTGAAGCCCATGCTCATCATGAATGTAATATTATTGGCCACCTTGATAGAAAGGACGAAGAACACTCAGCTGGCAGATATAATGAAGATGATCATAGTCTATCTAGTGACATGGATGGTGAGTTAAAACTAGAACAGATTCACGAAAGAGTGTAATCTGATTTTTCTACAGAAGGTAAGGCTGATGAAGATGTATTGAGTTTAAACACAATAGCCGTCGATCATATTTTCTGCACTTCGAAGGGCATCTTGCGTATGATACGGATGATCGTTGTGCTGTCGCAAAGTTGTTCTATGAAACCTGTGAAAAATAAACAGAAAGTTGCGACCCTTTTACCTCGAAAATAGGGGATCTTGTCATCTTGATACAGAACAAGAAGATGTTGACAGAGCTCTGAATGCTGGTAGTGTGCATGATTATTTTTCTGAGAATAAAGGGCATACTTTGACAGTCATTGAGAAGGAAAAGTTTGAAAGATCCCGTGAAATTCAAAGGGTAAGTCCTGTTTTCTCTGATTCTATGCAATGCAAAACTATCGACAACCACAATAACGCTACACTTAGCTCAGAACCATCATCAGAGTTGTAACAGAATTCTCACAGATCTTATCTGTAGAGTTGCCCCATTTATGATGATGATGACATAGATAAAGGGGAATAGATGGCTGATCAGGTACTATATTTGTTTCATAAAGCTCGTAAAATACAAGCGGGGGATTGTCTCCTCAGTGTCGCTGATGCGAGCCTGGAAGATAAGGTTTCTCATCACGTTGATGCAGATCATGAATATCTGCACTTGGCGAATGAACAAGGGCCCAACCACACAGAATCATAGCCCGTGAAAACAGATCCATACGTAAGATTTTTCCGAGAACTCATAAGCTTCGACCCCGTGGTGAAGTTCGTTGTCACTGACCTGGAAGAACATGACCAGGATCAAAGTATAAAGGGTAGGAAGTTCCCACCCCACGAGTCGAGACATGATTGAAATCAATGATGAACAAGCCGTTTGTTGCATTACAACCAGATCTGAGTTAGCTAGATGGTCTTGTGGCCGAGTTGAGTTTCGATCTTTGTCTGGTGAACATGCAAGGTCGAAAATACATCTAGAACCTCGTGCTGGAAAGATTTTGAAAGGATACGATCCCACGATTGATTGTTGTGTTGACAATCCTGAGGGACAAGTGGCTTCTTGTTTTAAAGCGACCAAGGGTAATGATATTTGCACAAGTGTAACAACAGGCTTTCTTGGCCATTTGCACCTTGATACA
Source organism: Picea engelmannii (assembly GCA_009831015.1). Classification (NCBI taxonomy): domain Eukaryota; kingdom Viridiplantae; phylum Streptophyta; class Pinopsida; order Pinales; family Pinaceae; genus Picea; species Picea engelmannii. The sequence continues at coordinate 6,925 of ML801714.1, read as the reverse complement.
GAAAAAAAAAACATTGATGAGAACATAAACTCACTCTGATGCTTCCCCGGGCGGTTAAGTCTTCCTTTCAATTTTTGGTCTGAACCAGTTTAAGATCTGAACAGGTTTCCAACAAAATCCTCTAAAACTATCGGTCTTCTTGGTAAAGCAGGCATGTTGCGCGTAGAGCACACAACACACTCTCACCCAAAATAGTTCTATGGGTGACTGCAATGTTCAAGTGCTTGTAGTCTAAGAATGAGTGGGGATGTGGGAGTGTATTCTTGTTTTTTTTATGCATTAAACTTGTTATTCATTCAAGTACTACTAAGATTCATTCAACTTTAGGCCCATGCATGCATTCTAATACATCTAGTTAATTATTCATTCATAAGCTAACATTAATAGAAGGTAAATCATTCAAGAAACATCACACAGAACAACAGTTTTACCGTGGTTCACCCCCTTCTGGGCTACATCCACAAAGATTTGGCTTCTCTGCTCTTTTATTTAGTCTGCTGCAAGATCTGGGACTTTGCGCATTACATATTCAACCATACAATCTTGATGAGTTTAAGGAATCTCTATGAGGCGGGCTAGATCACACCAGGCACCTCAACCTGTGATCTAACCGTCAAAATATACCTTACTCGACTCTTCTATCGCATTATTACAATCAACAGTCTCTCCACTTCTCAATAGTATCGACCTGACTAACTGAACTACTGAACAACCTTAACCTAGACCTCCTAGGTTCTTATTTATACTATTTTACAGGATTATAGCCGTTACAATCCTTATCAAAAACCCTAACCCTAATATGGTTAGGCTTACCTACCTCCTCGCACGTGGATTTTTCTCTTGCATGTTGTTTTTTCTTTTTTTTCTACATGTTGCTTTCTTGCCAGTTGTGCGTGCTCCAAAATTATGTCTCTTCTTCCAAAAATAGGTCTTTCCTCAAACTAGGCCTACGTCCAAGAGAGATCATCATGTAGAAAACTATAGCATCAAAGAAAGAATCTCATAATCATCAAGCAAACATGTGTAACTATGATGAGAGAACCAAATCATGACAATAATTCAAGGAAAAATGAATTTCCTTCACCAAGAATCCATCCGATCAATAGAAGGTATTATCTCCAAAGTCAAGCCCAATAGTCCATGATGCAATGCCGAAGAAACTTCTACCAAATTTTCCAACCTTTGGAAGGGTAGAATCATGATGCCATCCTACAAATCATTGAGTCATGCGATAAAAATCATATGTACAAACACATACACAATAAGGGTCACTAATACAACTAGATGATCAATGAGAACAAAGGATCACTTAGATGATGGCTTAATTCATTGACTAAGTTACATGTAATTGTCCAAGAGACTAAGGAAACATAAGCACCTTCCATTGCTATTGTAGAAACCAATTCCATGACCAAGAAAAACATGGTAAGCTCACCTTCCAAGGACTTTTCTCAATCTATTTCAAAAGAGACATTTGGTAACTTTGAAAAACATACTAGAGACATAGTTTCCAAGTTAAGGACACATATGGGTTACGATGGCTAAGGGATAGGAAAGAGAAGCCAAAGGATTTTAAACCTCGTTGTATTTGAACATAGGGTCAAGCATGAAGGCCTAGCGTTTGATAGAAAAGAGAAAGTGGATGAATCCAACTCATCTCTTAAAATCTTGGCTCAATCTAAGACCACCAATATAACCTTTTTCAAGGCAAGTGGAATAGAATAAAAGACCATTTTAATTGAAGAAAAGGAAATAGAAAAAGGAGTGAATAACAAACCATTACTCCAACATGCTTGTAGAATCTCGAATGAGGGAAGCCAAGGGACGTTTCCACCATTCAAAACTACAACAACAATTAAAGGACCAATAAAAAAAGGTAGCAAGACAAGAACAAATTGAAGAGGTATGGAAAAACATCCCTTGTTTGTTTCTGTTGGGAAAATAAAGGTTACAGGGTTGATAATTGTTGGCACTTTGATGCATGTTTTTTTTGTGGTATGAGAGAGTAGAACAAACAAAAGAATATGAACAAAAGGAGAATGCCAAGAAGCCCATATAGTAGCAGGAATTTTTGCAAGCATTGCAAGTTAACTAGGCATTGGAAAGCCAAATGTTGGAGGCTCCATCCAAGGAACCATGCATCCAAGACAAGAGTTTGGAGATTCAAGGTTAAGGGGAAAGAAGATATTCCCACACTTGCAGTCCAAGGAGCATCAATTATTCAAGGAAATATGTTATGAAAGACATCTCTTCAATTCTAGATGAAATTTTTGTAAGGCTACCACGAATAAGCTATGTGTTGGAGAATAAAACAACATGATGTGAAATAACACAACAACATAAGTTAAATTGCATATCTCTCATCTTTGAGTTGAATGTTTTGACGATGAAAATGCTATGAATGGGGAGGTATGATTTGAAATGGATCTAAAATGAATAAAAGGCTATGAAGCCTTCTCTATCCACTTCTAATAAAAAATGGTTGATTAAAACATTTGCAAGAAGACAATGAATATTGATTCCAAAGGTCTCATCTTGGCCCCATAAAAAGACAGATTGATTGGCATTCCAAGGTATCCTCTTTAAGGAAGATATGCCTTGCTTGGCGGGGAAATATTGTAATCAATACTGAAGGTAAATCACTCCAACACAAAAATGGATTCTTGAATGAAGGTTGGAGCAACAAGTTCCAGATCCTAAGTGAAGGGTTTTAGTTCAAGATGATTTTAGAGATAGCAACAAAGACATAGGTTGGTCCTATAAGCCAAAATGGGAAAAAATCCAACATTCTCTGCCCATGGTCAAGAAGACAAACACGTATCACTACAAAATGTCTCAAAGATTGTATAAGGAGAGTAACAACACTCGAGAATGAGTGTATCCCCATTGCATGTATAACTCTTCGATTTAAAAGAGCCAAGAAGCCATTATTTGTTGTTTATCCCATTTGGTTTCCAAGGTAATCTCTTATGTTCATGGTGTTTAATTTTTGTGTGAATGTTATTATCTATATGTTTGTTTTAGTTCTAGTGGTAATTACCCTCAACATCCACAACATTAAAATTGATTCCATAACATTGTTTTCTAGCATCTACAACCCAACCTTTCAATTGCTTGATTGTTGATTTTAATCCATTACTTGTGTACTATGTAAATCACAAGAAGTAACCTAGAATTGCATCATTTTCTTGGCTTTGTTTGTTGGTGTGTTTACATGTTGTGTAAATCATATTCTACAACATGTCCTAGAATTGAATTCTCTTTAATTGGATTGTTGGTATATGGAACATGCTTGAATCTTATGTGGATAGTTAGCTAGAGCCATCCCCTTTATTTTGTGCATGTAAAAAACAATAATACACATTATTTACCTACAACCATACATCCCCAAGTCCATGGGCATTGGAAATTACTTACAATGATCCCTATGCAAACATATTATATTTATTTAGTTAATGTTTCATGGAGGTGTGATAGTGATGGCAAGAACAATTTGCTTTGCATCTTGCCTATCACGTGAATAGATGTAATGGATGGGTAGATGGGATTATCAAACAAGCATTGGGCTTGAACATTCAAGTATATAGTGTGTGTTTTACTTACAACATGCAAAATTATATATAAATACTAATGACAAGAAATTTCTATCCATGTCAACAATAGCTACCAAGTCATTATTTTGGCAAGTTGTAGGTTTAAGGTTGTAGATACATGTATGTTGCGTTCCTCCATTTTTTAATAGTACAACATGGTATTGTGTTCTAAAGACATTGTGCAATGATATATACCTATACCCTTGTATGCCTAAATGCATTTTGGCATCAAGCTTGGAAATCCAATGCAATCGAGTAAAGTAGCCTTGGAACCAATCTAAAGCATAGTCATTCATGCTTATTAGTGAATAGAAAGTGAAGAAGCTTGATCTCAATTGCTAGTGATTGTAGAGACATTACATTTAAATTACACATTGAATATTTGTGTTGGTGAGATGGAAGGGCAATAGGCATACCATTTACGAAACATTCTTGAAGGTAAATCACTCCAACACAAAAATGGATTCTTGAATGAAGGTTGGAGCAACAAGTTTCAGATCATAAGTGAAGGGTTTTAGTTCAAGATGATTTTAGAGATAGCAACAAAGACAAAGGTTGGTCCTATAAGCCAAAATGGGAAAAAATCCAACATTGTCTGCCCATGGTCAAGAAGACAAGCGTGTATCACTACAAAATGTCTCAAAGATTGTAGAAGGAGAGTAACAACACTCGAGAATGAGTGTATCCCCATTGCATGTATACCTCTTCGATTTAAAAGAGCCAAGAAGCCATTATTTGTTGTTTATCCCATTTGGGTTTCCAAGGTAATCCCTTATGTTCATAGTGTTTAATTGTTGTGTGAATGTTATTATCTATATGCTTGTTTTAGTTCTAGTGGTAATTACCCTCAACACCCACAACATTAAAATTGATTCCATAACATTCTTCGCTAGCATCTACAACCCAAACTTTCAATTGCTTGATCGTTGGTTTTAATCCATTACTTGTGTACTATGTAAATCACAAGAACTAGCCTAGAATTGCATCTTTTTCTTGGCTTTGTTTGTTGGTGTGTTTTCATGTTGTGTAGATCATATTCTACAACATGTCCTGACATTGAATCCTCTTTAATTGGATTGTTGGAATAGGGAACATGCTTGAATCTTATGTGGATAGTTATCTAGATCCATCCCTTTATTTTGGGCACGTAAAAAACAACAATACACATTATTTACCTACAACCATACATCCCCAAGTTCACGGGCATTGGAAATTACTTACAATGATCCTTATACAAACATATTATATTTATTTAGTTAATGTATCATGGAGGTGAGATAGTGATGGCAAGAGAAATTTGTTTTCACTCTTTCCTATCACTTGAATAGATGTAATGAATGGGTAGATGGGATTATCAAACAAGCATTGGGCTTGAACATTCAAGTATATAGTGTGTGTTTTACTTACAACAAGCACAATTATAATACTAATGACAAGAAATTTCTATCCATGTCAACAATAGCTACCAAGTCATTACTTTGGCAAGTTGTAGGTTCAAGGTTGTAGATACATGTATGTTGCATTCCTCCATTTATTAATAGTACAACACGATATTGTGTTTTAAATACATTATGCACCGATATATACTTATACCCTTGTATTTGTAAATGCATTTTGGCATCAAGCTTGGCAATACAATGCAATCAAGTAAAGTAGCCTTGAAACCAATCTAAAACATAGTAATTCATGCTTATTAGTGAATAACAAGTGAAGAAGCTTGATCTCAATTGCTAGTGATTGTAGAGACATTACATTTAAATTACACATTGAAGATTTGTGTTGGTGATATGGACGGGCCATAGGCATACCATTTACGAAACATTCCACCTGATCACAACACATTCTTGCTAGCCAAACAAACTCCATGTGGTTGTCATACTAGTTGTGCATTTTGCTTTCCATGGGATTCCACCTTATGTTGTTGCTACTTCACACAATTTGTGATAAGGTCTTGACAAGAAAACCATTTGTTGGCTCAAAGTTGCAAACTATGGTCCACTAAGGTATCCAATAAATATGCAGTCTAGCACTTCCATATCAACCCTTGAGACAAGGAATGTCTCACTAGAGATGCATTTCCAATGATATACTGAGTATAATGTAGATAATAGACATTAAGGGAAACAATCATGAGCATCCATTATTACCAACAAACATAATTACTCTATTCTTTCTAACAAATCTAACTAATAATAGTTATCTATAATAGCTATGCACATTCATAAATAAAGATTTATTCGATACACATAAATGATATTTAAAATGAACCGAAATGGGGGCATCTCTTCATTATCTTCATTAAGAGAATAGTACAATACAATATCAACATTACAATAATAATAACAATTTAGGACTAGTCATTATATCAGATGCAATCATATAGGCTTCCAGACTTGACTCTTGGCTTCACAAACATTACTATTTGAGCATAACAATAACATTACATGACAACCAACTAACTAGAAATCAATTGAATTGCATTGAACCATTTTCATGATCTACAACCTCCTATTATGCATGTAGGCCCAAAATGTGTGATCTCACCAAACCACATGGTCCCTTAGAAATATTGGAACCTATTTATCCACCTTTCTTCAATGAGCATGGAACCACTTAGCTGTCTTTTTCTTGCCAAAAGCTAGAACACATATTTTTTTGCCAAAAAATGGAATGTGTCTCCGAATGTGATTTTGTTAGTTTTTCATAATTTGTCTTTGGTGTCATTTGTCGTATTTTCCTATGGTTCTATCATCACTTTCATCTGCGTGATTTTTAGTGGTGTCGCAACCTTAGACCTTCATCAAAACGATGGGGCCAACAATGTCCAACATAATTTTTGGTTTTGTTTTCTAGTTCTGTATCTGTACTAGTGAGGAGATGGAATTGTGAGATGGATGCATGAAGCTTGATACTAAATTTATATAAGAGTTCATCCTGATCTATAAAGAGCATGACAAAGGGTTTGTGCTTTAGTGAGCAAGCTAGTAAGGAATTTAGTGGTTATAGCAACAACATTTTTCTCATTAAAGCCCTATGCTATAAGAGCTCTTACCTTGATTTATCAAAGAGACTGGTAGGGGTTTTAACTATTTTTATATTTCTTTGTCCTTGTTTTGATGTGGATGCATGTGAGGGTATTGTGTATGTAAGTTGTTGGATATGGTGAGAGTTATCTCTATGCTCATGGATCACTTGACATATCATTATCCTACCTTGGGGGTGGCATTTATGAAGGAGGGTTGTGAATATGTCCTTTCATAATGTGTTTCACATTTCATCTCAATTAAAAGACAAATATCCTATGCAATATGTGAAATTATCTTTCAATATTG
>ML801713.1:279066-294338 GCA_009831015.1 Picea engelmannii | reverse complement strand
AGCAGGTCATCGGGAGAGCGATGATGAAAAGGTCGCCAGATATCTGAATGGTCTGAGATATGACATTCAGGACAAATTGACCATGGTAACCATCCGAACCATTGAGGATGCTTATCAGATGGCTCTGAAAGCCGAAGAGAAGCTGAGCCGTAAGCAAGGTTAGCGAGGGAGAGGCAGAAGTCATCCCAGAGGCAAGGCAATTGCCCAAGATAAATATCGAAATCCCAAGGAGGAATGGAAGAGACCTCAGGGTACGGTTGAAAGAGGTGGAGCCTCGCAGGAGCAACCATATGTTGAGCCGAGAGGACAGCAAAATGATCAGCGGGGAGATTATGCTGACGCGAACACATTTCCTCGAACCAGAGGCAGAGGAAGAGGCTGAGGTGGAATTATCACATGTTTTACATGTGGCAAGAATGGACATAGGTCATTTGAGTGTCCAGAGAAGAAGAAGGATAGTGGAGAAGCTCACCTCACTGAAGCGCAGAGGCTTGATGTTGAGAATGAAGACACCGAAGTAGGGAGGTCACTGATGGTGCACAAAGTCCTTTTGACACCCGAGAAAGAGGTGGAGGACACAACTCAGAGAACCAGACTTTTCATAACCACGTGCAAGGTCAAGGGCTGGAAGTGTAAGGTCATCGTGGACAGCGGAAGTACAGACAATCTCGTTTCGACCGAGATGGTAGAAAAGCTGGAACTGGAGACAATCGATCACCCAAGTCCATATAAAGTTTCATGGCTGTAGAAGGGACATCAGGTGAGTGTTACTAAACAATGTTTAGTTGAATTCAAGATAGGAGGATACAATGATAAAATTATGTGTGATGTTATTCCCATGGATGTATGTCATTTATTGCTAGGTAGACCATGGCAATATGACAGAAATGTGGTTCATGATGGGAGAATGAACACATATACCCTAGAGAAGGATGGGAGTACACACAAGTTGCTTCCGATAAAAGATAAGGAGGTGAAACCGGAAGTAAGCAACACGATACTTCTCATGAGTGGGAAGGAACTTCTTACAGAGATGGAGAAGAAGGAAGATCCACAATTATTTGTTGTCAGGAAGCTGAGGATTGTTCTGACTAGCACAAGAGTGGATGACTTGCCAGAAGAGATTCAGGAACTGCTGGAAGAGTTCACTGACATCATCGTGGACGAACTACCTCATTCGTTGCCACCGATGAGAAGTGTGAGTCACCATATTGACCTCATACCAGGGGCTAGTTTTCCGAATAAAGTTGCATACAGATTGACACCGCAGGAGAATGAGGAGGTCAAGAAGTAGGTCCAGGGGTTGTTGGACAAAGGATTGGTCAGGGAGAGCCTGAGTCTGTGTGTTGTTCCAACAGTGCTTAGTCCGAAGAAAGATGGAGGCTGGAGAATGTGTACAGACTCTAGAGCGATAAATAAAATTACCATCAGGTACAGATTTCCACTGCCAAGAATGGATGATCTGATGGATTTCCTGAGTGGGGCAAATTATTTTTCAAAGATTGATCTGAAGAGTGGATATCACCAGATTCGCATGAGGGAAGGTGATGAATGGAAGACAGCATTCAAGACAAACAAAGGTTTGTACGAATGGTTGGTCATGCCGTTTGGTTTGACAAATGCGCCGAGCACATTCATGAGGCTGATGAATGAAGTCCTGAGGGAATTCATCGGGAAGTTTGTCGTCGTATATCTGGACGATATACTGATTTTCAGCAAGACCAAGGCTGAGCATTTGAAACATTTGGCCATTGTAATGAAAAAGCTACAGCAAGAGAAGCTGTTGATCAATATGAAGAAGTCCTCATTTATGAAGACAGAGCTCATTTATTTGGGTTTTGTGATTTCATCGAATGAGTTGAAGATGGATCTGAGTAAGGTGGAAGTGATTAAGAATTGGCCATCACCGAGAAATATTTTCGAGGTGAGAAGTTTCCATGGTTTGGCTAGTTTCTACCGCAATTTCATTAGGAATTTCAATGGAATTACACAGCGATGATGGACACAGTGAAGAAGCGGCATAAGAATTTTCATTGGACATCTGAGGCTGAAAGGAGCTTCAATCTGTTGAAGTGAAAGATCACAGAGCAACCGGTGTTAGTGTTGCCAGGTTTTCAAAAGACATTTCAGGTGAAATGTGATGCCAGTGGATATGCCATAGGAGCGGTCTTGAGTCAGGAGGACAGACCAATTGCATATTTCAGTGAGAAGCTGGATGATGTGAAACTAAAATACTCCACGTATGACAAAGAATTTTATGCTATCATACAGGCATTGAAGAAGTGGAGGCATTATTTGATCCCAAAGGAATTTGTATTGTATAGTGATAATCATGCATTGCAGTTTGTGAGTCAACAGGAGAAGTTGAATCATAAGCATGCAAAATGGGTAGAGTACATGCAGAATTTCACGTTTGTAATTAAACACATTTCAGAAACTGCTAACAAAGTGGTTGATGCTTTGAGCAGGAAATGCTTGTTGCTGTAGGAGTTCCGAATCAAAACCTTGGGTTTTGAAAACCTTAAGGACATGTATGCAGGAGATGCAGATTTCGGAGAAGCATACGAAGCAGCTGAGAATCCATTTCTCAGGGATCGGAGCCCATGGACAGATTATATGATCCAGAAAGGATTTTTGTTCAGAGGCAATCAACTGTGCATTCCAAATTGCTCCATGAGAGAAAATTTGTTGAAAGAGAAGCACAGTGGAGGCTTGGCAGGACATTTTGGCCACGATAAGACATTCGCGAAGTTGAGCGAAGCATATTTTTGGCTAGGCATGTGAGCAGATGTCAAGAGGTTTGTTAACAGATGTCGAATTTGTCAACATTCCAAGGGGAGGAAGCAGAATGCAGGGTTTTATCAGCCGTTTCCCATACCCGAGAGACCATGGGAGGCGATCAGCATGGATTTTGTATTAGGACTGCCGAGGACACAGAGAGGGGTTGATTCCATATTTGTAGTGGTAGACCGGTTTTCAAAGATGGCACATTTTATTCCATGCCAGAAAACCAGCGATGCGACCCACATCGCAAACTTGTTTTTCAAAGAGATTGTGCGACTCCATGGATTGCCGAGAAGCATTGTATCAAACAGGGATATGAAATTCATAGGTCCTTTTTGGAGGACTCTATGGAAGAAGTTGGGAACCAATTTGGCATTTAGTTCATCTTACCATCCTCAGACGGATGGGCAGACAGAAGTAGTAAACAGGAGTCTGGGAGATTTATTAAGAATCCTGGTGACAAAGCATCATAGCAGTTGGGACAATGTGTTGCCACAGGCAGAGTTCGCGTACAACGATTCGGTGAATCGGAGTACCGGGAGAAGTCCATTTCAGATTGTGTATGGAACACAACCGAGGGGAGTTTCTGAACTCAGGGAGTCAGAGCAGACTGCAACTAGCAGCGCTAGTGCAGAGGAATTCGCTGAAGCAATGAAAGAACTTCACAGCAAGGTGAAGCAATGACTGATAGAATCAAGTCAAGAATACAAGCACAGAGCAGATCAGCATCGGAGACAACTTCAGTTTGAAGTTGGCGATCTTGTTCTAGCACATTTGAGGAAAGAAAGGTTCCCGAGAGGAACATATAACAAGTTGAAAATGAATAAAATCGGACCTTGTAGAGTCCTGAAGAAATTTGGCGAGAATGCTTATGAGATTGAGTTGTCATATGGCATCGGGATATCTCCGATATTCAATGTTTCGGATTTATACCCATACAAGGCTGGAGAAGTAAAGGCTAGAACTAAGGAACCAGTAGTCCAGTGGGAAAAACAATTACCAGTTGCAGAAAAGCCACAGATGGAGTGCATACTGGACAAGCGAATCGGCAGAAAGACTAGGCGAAAGCAGTATTTTGAGTATCTGGTCAAATGGAAGAATCACCTAGTGGAGGACGCTAGCTGGGAGACTGAAGCGGTTATCCAAAAGCATGGACAGACCGTGCAGGATCTCATGGACAGGAGCCCACGAAATTTTTCAAGCCAGGGAGTATGATGCAGGAGCATCGCCCACATCAAGCGAGCCAGCGCGAGAGCAGAGGACAGTTGGACGAGCCAGCGGATTTGTTTTTTAAAGCACCTTGATATTTGTTGCGCCAAACATTAATATATGGATTTAATGAAGCGCAATTTGTATATTGTAAATGGAACTTGAGCGGATAAGCTCTCGTCCTTAGGTATATAGACGGCATTTATTTTAGTTAATGCTGGTAGATGGGAATTTAATTCTAGATTTGATAGTTTTAGAGCGCAAGAGGGAAACGGGATATAGACACCCTCCTTTGTACATTGTATTATCATCGAGAGCAGAAACAGAAGAGAAATCAGAGAATTGTATGAAGAACACCCATGTACAGATTGAATTAATAGAATAAAGATTTGATTCAAATCCATGGTTATGTGTTATTTCTCTGTGTATTGTTGTTTTGCTCATAGATGTTTGCTTTCTGTCATGCATTTGCTTTTATATGTTGTGTATGTGATTTCATGGTTGAATTGAAGTCTGAGAGGTCGAGTGAATGAGTTTCAATTGTTTTTCTAACTGAACAAGGGGATTCCTGCAAGGAGTGCAGTGGAATTTGTCCGCAAGGAGAGCGTGACTGCAGGGTTCAATTGGAGAAATATTTTGTCCTCATTCATCTCAGAAGTGTAGATTTAACACCGAATCCGTGCAAGGCATGCGCAGACTGGACGAAGACTCAGAGTTGTGATTCTGAGCAAAGTATTGGAAAGACTGTTGCTGCAGGTTTTTGCGCAGAGTCGAAGCTTCAACACTTAGGCGTTGTTGAAGATTTGCCACAAGAGTGCGTGCAAGAGTTTCTTCCTGAGAGACTTAGAGTCAAGAACAAGCTCAGGAAGGATAGACCTTCAAGTCCGTTGAAGGGTCGAGTCAGAAGTTGGGCATGAGCAGGTTGTAAAGAAGAGACGCAGGTTGACGAACAAGTCTCGTGGAGAGACACTTCTTGTCTGGGGATCGCGCAAGAAGAAAAGATAGACGGTTTGTATTCTCTGTGGAGAATCCGCGAGGTTCTGTGAGTCGTCAGATCTCGGGAAGGCACAGGAATGTTACAGCGCGATCATGAAAGGTTCGAAGCTCAAGACAGATCAAGCCGTTGGTCCAAGCCAACTAGGGCCGTTGGATCCATCGCAAGATCGGCTATCGGGTCATCGCGAGAAAAGGAGCAGAAGATTTGGTCACGGGAATCGCGATAGAGCGAGAAGCGAAGCCCCGACGATTGTGTGGATAGTGTGGGGCCACAATAGGGTGATGTGGCAGGTGACGCGAAACATCGGCATTTCGGCATCTCGGATATCGGGAGTCAAAGAAGGAGTCATTTGGTTACGCGAGTAGCGAAGTCGCGAGGAAGCGAGATCGCGGGTCTCGGTATTCCGACGCATCGATTATCGGAGGTTGGAATCCTGAGTGGTTGGTGTCACGAGTTGCGAAGACACGATAAGACCGAAGTCCCGATAGCGGAGGGAGGAATTCAGCGTTGACTGACGCATCGGGTCTCGGGGATTCGAGAGCCCAAAAGATAGACAGTAAATTTGCGAGCCGCGAGATTTCGATTTTCCCGACAGTGAACAAAGGGGAAGTCGCGCGAAGAAAATGTGGGTGCAGATCTTCCGATTGGGAGATAGAAGAACCGAGAAGTTCTTTGGCCCGTGGAAAAGAGAAGGTCCTGGAAGGGCGATCGTGCTCCGAGGAGTGCGGTCGGCGTCACTCTCATGTATAAAAGAGAGTGCTCTCTCTTCATGAGGATTCAATAGGAATTAGTATTCAATTAGAATATGAAGCAATGTAGTAATCAAGTAATTAGAATCAAAGTAGTCATTAGTATTCGAAAGAGAAAGGGATTCTTAGCTTTGATTCATGGTTTTGGTTTTCATGCTTTCATTATTATTCTATAAAGATTGATTTGATTATTGTAATATAAGATTGCTTCATTGGTGAGATCTCACATATGTTGTTGTGTCATTCAACTGATCACATGTTGTACTTGTTTTTCCTTCATGTAGTTCTCCATTTCTAGATAAGTTCCATTTACGCAATTTCCCATTCTTAGAGTAATTTCATTTACACAACTAGATTAATTCAATTTCAGTCGTGTGTTAGATCAATGATTCAATTTCAGTCGTGTGTTAGATTAATGATTCAATTTCAGTCGTGTGTTAGATTAATGATTCAATTTCAGTTGTAGCTTAAACATTAGATTAGATTAGTCCTGCTTCAATCTTGCATATGCTTTGTGTTTGCTTCGTCATTTTACGAACCCTGGGTTGACAAATTAGATAGTTGGGCAAGTACTACAACTCAATTAATACAACATTAGTTCGGCCCAATATAACAACTAGCGTTCCCTTGTCACGATTGTTGTTCCTTTTTCAAGTAGTGTTGTTCATTTGAATGGAACAATTGTTGTTACTTTTGTTACGGTTGTTGTCCCTTTGCAGGGGTTGCATCTCTGGAGGACGGGTATTGAAAACGGAAGGTAAGAACCTACGTAGGTGACAAGTAAAACGCTTGTGCCAGCGCCTACCTTTGGATGATGCATAGAGGTTATATTTTAAGACATCTTTAGAGCCCAACACTTATTAAAAGGAGTGTGTATAGAAAAAGAGTGAAACCTCACTAGAATCATAGTCTCAGGGGAGTCCATGATGGTTGTTCGAGCAATTAACAAGAGAATCCAATTTGAAAACAATTTTTTCAATGGAATAATCTCCCGCATCTTGTCCATTAGAGAAAGTTTTGTTGAGTTCAAAATCTATAACGTAAGAAGAGACTTAAACCCCCTCATTGACCATTGGGATAAGGTTGGAACTAGTTTGGAAGTGGGATAATTAGTTTGACTGGAGTTAAGGGGGTTATGCATATTCCATAGGTTCTCTCCCTCATTCTCCGTGCAGATAAATTTAATGAGCAGTCCCTTTGGTGCTTCTGATGTCCCCTTCTCACACTCACAGATTAATTTCAGTTGTGTGGGCATTCATTTAGACATGGGCCATTCTAGTTTTTTAGGTGGTCTGATGGTTTTTGATATGGATTGTTCTTTGTTGGATTTCAGGGGGGTTTCAATCCCTGGTTCAATGAGGGCTTCTAGGGTTGGTTCTTGACATGTGTCTATTCGAGTGAGCCTCTTCAGTCTAGCTCGTTTCTTTTGGTTTGGAATGAAGAGGAAGGTGTTTTCTCCCAGCGAGTCCTATTTGTTGCTCTCTTCAGGTATATTATTGTTTCTTGTCCTTTGTTCCCTAGTTCTGTTATTGATCGTTATCTCTTTCATCTGGTCCTTTTCTGTTATGTGTTTTCCCCTCTTGTTGTTTGCAATTTTTCTCTTGGTATCCATGGATGTTGGAGAAACTCTATTTTATGGTTGTAATGGGTTGAAATGGAACTGTCCTAGAGTGAATTCAAAAAGTTCCTTTGGTGTCACGAGGAAATAGTTCAAGTGAATTGTTCTGTGTTGCGTCAACTTTCAGTCAAATTTGAGGAATTTGAGCTAGCTTTGGTTACCCTGACTCGAAGGATGGATTGAATGGAGTTGGATATATAACGGTTAAAGACTCATGTTCATCCTCATCATTCAACCTCAACGTCAATCAATCATGACAGAAACTCTCATCAACGAGTTGGTATAGGCAATGAAAATGATAATTGTGGAACTACCCCTATGGACACTGAAGAAGGACCTCTACAACAACCTAGGGCCCCAAATTTTCAAGATTCGACCTCCTCTAACTAGTAAATGTTCTACAAATTTTTGTGCTATTTAGGCCAATTCTACGAAGATGTAAATAGTGTAAATGAACAGGATTTCAACCTGGAAAGGACTCTTTTTTTATGTTGACTTAGTATTAGAACTATATACAGGTTGTGACCCTTTTTTTGTAGACTTGTATGATTGTTGTTTTCTTCATCACAACCTCTTTTAATACAAATATTGTTCAGTTTTGTTTAAAAAAAACATTAATGGGCTTGTACATAAACAATTATGTCTTCCATGTGTGATTATGGTTTTTGATTGACGATCATTGTGAATGGAGAGCAGTTGCACATATAAATTAATGTAGGGTTATTTTTCAATTAAATATTGATTGCATTATTAAAATACCCATACATTTATTTAGCAATTATATTATTATCTTTAAATGGATAGAGCTAATCCTTGGGTCGAGGGCATTACAATAAGTAGTTATAGTCCCTATGTTGAGAATTCATAAATAAATGTTGGGATCATAAAAACATTTTGTTGCACATTATAACTACATGGTGGATAGATATTGGCAAGTTGTAGATCTTAACAATTCAATTTTGTGTCCATTGGATGTAGCTTGGGTGGTTGGGAGGAATGGTTGTTACCCTCCCCACCTAGGTTCAATTCCTTGTAAGTGACATGTGATGCCCTTAAATGGGTCTATATGATGCTCTTGTTGTTGAGCCCCCAATATTCCAAAAATGCTTGGCCTCTCCATGTTCTCTCGCGGATTTCGGGGGGGTTTTCTGTGGGCATAGCGAGTACCAGCCTTCGGTGTTGTGAACCACATGTAAAAAAAAAAAAAAAATCAATGTTGTTCTTATGCTTACTTTAACATTATGAAAATATCAATGTTGTTTTTCATGTCAAAAATTTAATGTTAGCATGTTAAGATAATAATTACAATTTTACACACACACACACACATTGAAGTTGTAATGTAGAGTCTATTAAAATGATACTTTGTCAAATTTGAATTTAAAGTTTTGAAATTTTGATTAAGTTGTTATTTATTATATGTGTTGTAATGTTAAGGGTGGTAAGTGTGTGAGGGATCATCTCTAATTTCAAGGAATTAACTGTTACTTAGGGATTATGAACTTCAACCAATAATCAAGTGGAATCATATTCTTTATTCCAAGGCCTACTCCTTGCAATCAACTCTAATATATATTTATTGATCATAATTAGGGACTTTGGTGTCATTATCAAAACATTAGTTCAACACACGATTCCAAAAAATAGAAAGCTAGCCTCAATTATCGCGAGAATCAATAAAGCAACTCAAAATATGAACAAGGTCTCATTCTATCATGTGTTCAAATATTTTAACACTCATGTTGATCTACTAGCTAATGAAGCGGCCTCTCTTTTGCAAGGGATCGTGGTTAAAAATGGGGGGCATAGTTTTTGTCATATCCCCAATGTTTTTAACCCATTTGGATTCCAAGCCACATCACAACTCATTTAATAAAAATATGTCATGGAATTCCTCATGCTTGTATTCAAGTGTGGGGAAAGGACTTACAAGGACACAATCCCATATTTATTGCATGTGAGATTTAATCCTCACTTTGTTCTTTGTTTCTTCCATCATGAGATTTTGTTGGCGAGGTGGGATAATGGAAGGAATGGATGTTGGATTTCAAGGTGACCCAAGTAGTCTCAATCTAGTCCAAGTTAAATTGGATCTGAGCTCTAGTTATTTATGGAAGTGGAATTATTCTAGTAATTTGTTATTTAGCCTATGGTTTTAGGTGTTGGGCTTGGGGCAGTGTTCTTTGTGTCATTATCACCATTGTTGGTCGGGTCTGAGCTCTATGGTACGATTGGAACTTGAAATTTGGGATATTTTATATTATGTTTCAAGAATTTATAGGAGCATAGAAAATTTGGAGCAAAATTGGTAAGAGATTTTCCTTTGCTCTGGATGTCGTATCAGAATTTGGGTTTTTGGGTTGTAATTTTTTGGTTTTTTAAGGTTTCAATTTCTAGTTATATCTAGTTGTGGCTTTCTACTTGCATTTTTCTTGTTTGATTTTGGTTTTGAGTTTTGGTATTGGAGCAACTTTCTCCCAATACACTCGTTTGGTTTCATAGATCTCAATTGTTGGGTCCTCTCAGCCCAAGCATCATAAATCTTTGGGAATGTAGTGAAGTGAAGTGGAATTCGGAATTCACTTGGTGTGTTGGCGTTAGCCTTGGTCAGTTTGGTTCCCACTCAACCCTGTCACTAGCAAGCATAATAGAAGAGGAATTAGATCTCATGGACTCCATGGATTATCTAGAAGGTTTGAAGAGTTCTACACTAGAATGAAGAGACTATTAAAGGGAACCACATAGCTCTACACTCGATATCACTAAGATTCATGAAAATGAAGAACATTATGCCTCCCAAAATGAAAATATCATGAGCCTCCTTCATTAAGCAATATACTGGCATTAATAGTTGGGATGTAATAACCATAAACATCAACAAACTCTCTTAGCTCTTTTTGTATCCTTGTTGTTAGCTATGTTGCATCTTTTTGATATAATATTTCCCATATATATATATATATATATATATATATATATATATATATATATATATATATATAATGTGTAAGAATATGGTAATTGGGTAAGCAAATTATCACTTGATTGTATTGTGTAAGAATATGTTAATTGGGTAAGCAAATTATCACTTGATTGTATTTGAGTTAATAATTAATAATAATAACATAACAAAAGGTGTATTTGTGGATAACAATTTCTTAGGAGCACCATGGGGCATTGAACTAATGTGTGGGGATGTAGGGGGAGTCATGAATAAAATATAATATTTTATTGAAATGCCAAGTGCCTTTATCTCATGTTTCATGTTTCTTTTGTCTTATGTGGCCACACATTTTATCTCCCAAGTTAATGGGTAGGCATGTATTGTTCATGCAATCTTTGTATGCATGTAAGCCTTGGGGATGGGTATTGCTGACCTTTGGTAAATTCGTGGACTCGTGGATTCTATCATTTGTATGGATTTTGATAGAGAGAAAGTGTATAATGTTTCCATAGCTATTGTCATGAAACCATGAGGAAACCATGATTAAGTTCATGGGTGATGGTTGAGATAGAGTGGAATTAACTATAATTGAGTTCTCCTTAGTTCCTGGCAATAGAGATTGCTTAGCTAGTTTGTGTTGCAACACTGGAGGGAAGTGGGATAGTTGGAGGGACTATTTAGAAGTGAAGGGGATCACATTCCTTATGTTGTGCATGGCTAAAGGGGAAGAGAGGTTGGTAAGATGGATTGTTGTAGTGATAAATGGGTTATGGTTGAGATGTTTAGAAATGGGTCTAAGTGAGAAAATCCAAAGCCATAACCAGTAATTTTTCCCTTTTTGTTTCATTGCTCGGCAAGTCGATGGCACCTACATGAGCTAGTGCATATGGATAGAAGCAAAAATGCTACCATGGAGCCATTTCCCCAAGTGCAATCCTACAACGGATAAGTAATTTTGTATGTTAAATGTTGTTTACTAATCTCATTGTTGTTGGTGTAAGTGAGAAATATGTGTCATTTGGTGAAGACCCAAGGCTGGAAATTCATAGTGGCTCAAGATTGAAATCATTGGTAGTCTGATAGAAATTTATATGCATATTTTAAAGGTTGCTACAACCATATTTGTATTGTAGAGAGCATAATTATGCCTCTTTCCTATTAATTAATCTTCAACAATGTACATTGGATGTAATGGGCATTATGGGTATCATAGAAGATATTGGAATTATGGAGATAATGTAATTAATATTTATGGAAAAAAAATGGACATGTATGTTGTTGTATTTTCCATATATATAAATTATCAATACTCAATCAGTTAACATAAATTAATTTGAATTATATGTTGGAATGGTTGAATGTGCATATGGGTATTGAATAAAATTGTTATGGGCAATATTAATTTCATTGCTATGCTATAATTTCCTATGATTTCCATATCATAATGTTGATTACATCTTAATTATTCAATTAGATACATTACATATATGAACTTTTTAAACAACTTCTTGTCTCAAATACAAGACAATTATCTATCAAGTTTCTACTTCCAACTAGAGGAGAAATGGTTGGGAGGCAAGTAGATGCTACCAATGTAAGGTTCAAGAGGAAATAATACATCATTTGGTTATTTTTGTGAATACATGGGGCATGTATGGAGGGAGAGAGAGTATGTGAATGGAATCAAAGAGGGTTGGCAAGGAGAGTCAATTGAGAATTGTCTTAAAAAATGGTTTTCTAAACTTTAGCTAAAAGGTCTCGAGGTTTTCCATATAGTTGTAGCATGGGGAGCCTAGTTAACTTGAAATACAAGTTTATCCAACAATAAGTTCATTATGCCTTTCCAATGTGTAGTTTAAAGCAAGTCTATCTTTGATAGCGTAAAACTTATTCTAGGGTCAAACCTCAAAGATCATTTAGACAAGAACAAATGGATAAAAGTGGAGCTTCGGCTTATTTTTGTTGTGGCTTATCGAGGGGACCCACCTACTTGTGGGATGGGTGGGGTATTTTTCAACAGTAATTCTCTTTCAAGTTCAAGACAACGTTGGGTAAAGGTACAAACAATTATATTAAATCAATTGCCTTAAAATTATCAATATTTTTCTTTGTTGAAAATGATGTCTTAAACTTCATGTTTACGAGATTCTACAGTAGTGATTAACCAAATGAAGAGAAATAGCAACATGAAAAATATTGTCTTGCAACCCATTTATGAAAAAAAATCTTAATTTCAAAAAAAAAAATTGATTGAATAAATTTTACCATGTGTACAAAGAATGCAATGGGAAAGTATATGTTGTTTACAAGGAAGGTATTCAGTTGGAATCAAGTTCTTAGTAAGTTCCATAATCAAAATATGTGCAGTCTATTATTCATTCACTTACATCTCTATTCCAATCGTTTTTTGGATTGATTTTATACTAGATTTTAGACATGTTTATATTAAGATCTAACTCTAGATTTTCTGAAATAATGTAAAGTCTATTATTCATTCACTTACATCTCTATTCCAATCGTTTTTTGGATTGATTTTATACTAGATTTTAGACATGTTTATATTAAGATCTAGCTCTAGATTTTCTGAAATAATGTAAAGATATATTGAGACTCTGCTAAAGGATTTTCTTGTGCTCTCCAGTCTACCTTTATGGAATATATTTGACACGTGTAAAGGCAATAACAGACAATAGCTTTTATGTTTGTGATGACACTTCTGAAAATTCTAAAAGGGCCTCTTATCAAGCTCTTAGTTGTGTCAATATTATGGATATTTTTGACGTAAGATCACTACAGGAAAGGATCTTGAAATGCATGAAGCATTTTCCATATTTTCCATATTTTATAAAGGAAAAAATATTTTGACTTCTAACTTCTGAAAAATTAAACCATCTCCATCATTACCTCATAGTCAAATTATTTAAATAAAGTATATATATTATCACAGTGAAAATCATTATACATTGTTATAAACCAATTTACTATTTGAATAAAAACCCACTATGAAAAACATAATGTGAAAATCAGTGATGAAAAATGTAGTATGAAAAAAATGTAAGTATGAAAAACCTTAATAAAAACATAGTAATTGAAAATCTAAAAAAAGAAACTATGAAAAGCACAATATGCTCTTATAAAAGAATATATTGTTTCACTTTTGCAGACTTGTTGGAAACTATTAGTTTATGAGGAAATTTACATGTATCATCAAAAACGCTTATAATAGAGGGTTATTGGAGGTCAAGCAAAGCTATAAAGTGCAAAGCATAATGTTGTTGGGTTTCTCTGTAAAGATTGTTGCAACAATAATAACATCAAATGAAAAGAATGTATGTCTTGGATTAAAAGGCTTACCAAACCAAGCTCGTGTACTAAGGTAAATTCTTTATCAAATGTTGAGATACTTAACCTAACTATATATATCYATGTTATGATTCTCAATTATCTTATCATAAAATCAGTTCCATAATTCAAGATCAATTACTTGTGGACATGTGTAATTTGTGTCTTTCAAGTTTGAAAAAGAAAGCAAAATGGCAAGCTATGCACAACAACGAGGGGAGGGAATYTCAAGAAGTGTGAAGTCTTTGATGGTAATTTTTCATGATAAATTGTTTGAAAAWTCGAAAAAATAAATTGGATGAGCAAACAAAAAGGAAAATCATGGAACCAATCATGGCATAAAAGTAAAAATGTTAGACCAAATAGAAGAATTGGCGAATGATTAGAAAAAAAAAAATACTAGATAAAATCTACATGTTATAACCTATGAACAAAACACCCTAGTCYTTGGCATTTATGTCCCAAGATTCATGAGMGTGACACAAACTTGCCCAATGCTTATTATGAACCAATTACTAATCTTCAATATTCGTAGTGCTTCTATCTTTGTTGTTCAACACCACAATGGTCACTGGAGTATATATGAGACTTCTATAGGGAAAAATTAAAATGTTTGAAACTAATACACCCCTCTTTTTTTGAAATGATTGTTCTCAATAATCTTATATGGCACAATTAATTTTCTCAAGCTCATCCACTTGATGCGTCAATTCACTCAAATACACGGTAGCATTTGAGAATATTGAATAGTTATCTTTGTCATGAATTTTCACCTGAGATATGCATCCATCATAGATTGGAAATAACATAAAGACTTGTTCAGTGTTCTACTACTTATTGCACCAAAAGCCATTTTAAAGATGGATAATGGATGTCATAACATTTAGAGATTGGTATCTTTCAGATGATGAAAAGTCATATGGACTTAACATGGGTCAATGATAGTAGTTTTAAAATGTAATACCTTTCTAAAGTTGGATAATGGATGCTATAACATTGAGACCGATACCTTTAGGAATTTGGTAATTCATTTTAAATATGGTATTGTGCTAGAGTTTTTATTTTTATTTTTATCTCAGATAACTGAAAATGTATCTGGGAAGTATCAAGTTGGAGAGTACATGATTTGTCAATTGGTTTTAGCCTAAGTGCTTGTAGGGTGGAGTGTTATCCTCCCCACCCGGGTTCTATTCCTATAAGTGACATGTTGAGCTCATAATGAGTATATTGTTGTAACAACTTTGAGTCTTATTATTGATCCAACCTTGCACCTTGAAGATTCTAGGGTTTACCATGGATACCATCCTCGGAATGATGGGAAGTGCCCAAGGGTTTTCCTGAGGATATGTTACCTGGAAAAAAGAAGAATATGCAATAATGAGAATAATTGTTTTAATTCTACACTCTTATTTATAGTTTTTTTAGGTGACAATAGTTTGTTTTGATTAAAAAACTTTGTTATAGTTCTAAGACCCCTACTGGACATTTTGGGGGTTATGATCTTGTTTACTAATTTATGCTCTCTCTCTCTCTCTCTCTCTCTCTCTCTCTCTCTCTCTCTCTCTCTCTCCATATACATATACATACATACATACATACATACATACATACATACATACATACATACAT
>ML801713.1:239795-259748 GCA_009831015.1 Picea engelmannii | reverse complement strand
TACGAAAATCATGGATTTATGCACTATACACTATGGGTAGCCTGTGGCGTCCTCCTAAAAAGTGGTCTTGCAGAGGAGGAAAGTAGACACTTTTCTCAGGCAAAAGATAATTTTGAGGGCTTGATCACATGCTTGTAAAGTCATCATCAGAGTGACCAAAACAATGTGTAACAGAATGCCCCCCAAAGTATGAGTTCGGAACTGATGATAACCAAAATACTTTGTAAAATACATGTGTGTGTCAGGATCAAAGGATGCACCAATCGGGAACCTGCAAACAAACAAGTATTTGCACAATACGATACCATGTCTGAAGTAGGAATTCCCATGTTCATACTACAAATGATTGAACTCATCAGTGTAAGTCATGGCCACTAATGATACACTGTGGATCCATGTCATCAGAATGTTACATAGCCACTAGGAAGACACTGTGGATCTATATACGAGAAAAATTTGGATGCAAACATAGCCACGAGATATACAAAGTGGATCTATGTGTCAATACAAATCATCAATATTCCATCGCAATCTGGACCATGAATGATGATATCCAAGATCTTCAATTCTTCATCCGTAAGTACGAATCTATCCATGTGATTACAGGTGTTGGAGTCGAACATGGTTAGAAACCACTTGATTATCGGTCATTAATGAAAATCGTTAACAAGTGTGAGGGAAATCACCATTGATGTCAATGGCTCCCAAGGTATTGAAGTACAATCCAAAAAATGTGAATAAATGAGCTGAAGTCGCACATTCGATGGAATCTTTTGATCAGGGACCAATGATGTGAATCCACTGTCAAGAGCAAAGAAACCTGCCATTAGGGCGTGCAGGATCTAAGGTACTAAACGATTTCTAAGTCTTGTCCCTGGATAATGAGTTGAAGTCGACAGGAAGAGACTCATCACAGGAGGGCCTTGATGTATCCCCCATCAATGACATGAAATAAGTAACAGATTTAGGATAAAGTAAAATATGAATATGATTTGAAACTGACACAGGGAAGGCCAACATGGTAGGAATTGACAACTGCATATGGCCAACTCAAAAGATGGCTTATTCGGACTGCTCTTGAATATATGGATGACATGACGAAAGTATTGGTGGCATTGACTCAAAGAAGACCCAAGATATAAACTTGCAGAAATTCAGACGAGAGACAAATGGATTTCCCAACCTGGATTAAAGTGATAAAAGGGGGTGTCATGTTCAAGAGCGACTAGTACTGCCACTAACATGGATACAAAGACACATTTCTTTCCCAAATTTTCCCCCACCATTGTTGGTGAGTACCTCTTTATTTTTACACAAACTTGAGGAGGATAACATATGCTTGTAATGTAAGCTCATCCTTCGGACGAGTCCCTCGAAGTATTTTTAATGAACCCTAAGAAGGAGTGGTTCGGTACCATGTGGGTCTTTCGATGTTTGTTTAACGAGTCCAAAGATAGAAAAGTCAAGGTTTTTCATGTTTATAGAGTCTGAAAAACACTTAAAGAGAACTCTCTCGGTTCCTTTTTTGTAAAATAGTTCGACATGACCAAAAAAGTGATAAACTATCGCCCATCAAACGTTTTATTCAAATACTTTTACGAGCATGAACAGAACAAGGTCGCTCAGCAATCTTTTCGTTTTTATGTTGTGTCAAAAGAGCTTAAATGATACTCCATGTGTATCGCTTTTTGTGTTACCATGACGACTACGAAAAAATGACAAAAGTATACTTGGTTGCGTTCTCATAAGTTTTCAAGCACGAGAACGAAGAGTGAACTCAAGGTTTTACTAGAAAACCCTAAAAAATATTGATATGCATAGCGAAGAGAAAACAAATTACGAAACAAACATCCATACTCCGTTATTTAGGACTCTAGTCTTCTTCCTTTGAGAAACAAGACACTCAGGAAGCTATTAGACTTGAGGGTTTATAACAAAATGCATTTATACAATATAAGATATTATGAAAAAAGGTAAAAAGTGAAAATAAATAAGAGTAAGAGCCCCTTTTACCATTTAATTTGCATTTGGTCAAGAACTTGTCTAAAAGCCCTTTTTTTCCCCTTACTTCAGTTGTCGATTGCGAACAGCACAGGCAACCATTCGGCTAACTGTCTCCATCAAGACGGTAAGCTCTTCATCCTCTTCTTTTTAAATGGATTGAAATTCTTTTTTAGTGGTTAAAAGATATTGTTTGGGTGAGTTTTTGGGCCGATAGGTGTGCGTTGGGGCCGTCACAGGTGACTAGTATCGGGCCCTGCAGAAATCAAGGATTTCCACAGGSGCCCAATGGCTCACCTACGGAAACCCCGCACTGTAATTGAAGCTTGGTTSCGGCGGGCRAAAACCCAAAAAGAAATGCATGCATTGGACCGAAAAGAATTCAAAAAATGATGATTAAAGTTGCTAATTGTCTTCTCTCATCTCCATGCAGGTGTTTGATTGCCAAAATGTTGGWGTGGAGAGAACGAGAGCACGAGGATGATGACTTCATAGCTTTGAATTTTCTGACTCCTAGTATATCACGATCKTKTTCATAGAGGAGAACTAGATCTCCCTTAGAGAAGACACGCGGCTTGACATGCTTGTCATATTGGGMTTTCACGCATTTCTTCTGGGTTTCTTCTGAGTTATTTTCAATATKTCATTGAATGCACAGAACCTCGAGTGTTCAATTGGTGTGACGATGTGCTCCATAGTATGAAGATACAACTCACTAAAAGAAAGAATGGAGACCTAAAGCAGTTTGGGTATGGATCCATTTTGGTGTCTTTCTTCTTARAAAGAGTCCCTCATTTGCGGCTACAGGTAGAGTGGGGAATACCAGCTCCACGAGACCCAACAATAAAATGGTGGTGTGACCTTATGGCTCGACATGTAGCGGGCCTTATTGTCAAGTACAATGATGCATTTTTTGACTGGTTGAGGCCCCAAATTTTGATTATTGATGATTATGTGTATGTCGGCCTGGACTTTCGAGGTGATCCCGACTTGGTTCTCCCTGAAGTATTTCAGTGGAGAAATCTAGGTAAGAAAGACATTTTGTTCTTTATAGTGTTTTTGTGGATTTTAGGATATAACATGTTTTTGTGTTTTCAATCTAAAGACTAATCAAAAACTTTTGACCATGCAGATGTAGGACCACACCGGCCTCCGAGCACATCTCTAATCCATAGACGAGGAGAGGCAGGTGTAGTATCAGGGTGGGATGCCGGTGACTATGAGGAAATGGAGTAGAACCTAGAGGGTATGACAGCAGGCATTCCTGACATCTCGATCGAAGAGATCCCGAGGCGTTATCAACGCCATACTGTAGGCCTGTCCTGCTCACTTAGTCGGTTACTTCGTAGGGTGGCACAAGCAGTAGTATGCTACCGTGAGAATCATACATGATGTTATTTTGTGGAAGCCATGAGCTTCATATTTTGATATTTTGGTCCTTTGATGGAAAACATTTTTGTAAAACATTTTATCATTATATATATATATATATACATGAGGCTTCTACCGGCTTACTCTTATTTTATAATACAATGTGTAATGTGTGATTGGATTTATAAATGTCTCAACTGTCTGTCTAACACATAATTATCTAGAGCATCAGTTAATGTATTTAGACATCTAGGAATGTGTTGATATTCAATATAATCAAAATAACGTTCCAAGAGGCGAATTCATAGATATACCTGTAACAAAGTAGGACTTCGAATAGTATAGACATTACTTAAATGGAGCACTACTAGTTGTGAATCAAGTCGTACAACGAAGTGACGAATCCCAAGTGAAATAGCATCGGTCAATAATTCGATGACTGCGCTATATTCTGCGATATTATTGGTTGCACGATCGATTAAAATACCTTGTGGACTGACAAGTTCGTTGGTAGGTGCATAGATTGCCCAAGCAGCAGAAGCTAGGTTCCGAGTACTATGACTAGCACCATCGACGAAGCCAATATAGGGTAGTGAAGACATCGACATCTAGAAACCAAGCACAATGCAAGGTAAGTAGTTGGGGGTGGAAACCAAATAACGAAAAGTACAAAAAAGTAAAACACAAGAGTATGGTACGGTAAAAGTACAAGCACTCATGCAAAAACAGTCTAAGCATAGTACTTCTTCAAGTAAAGCCCATTTTTGGGTTCACTCAAAGGAATTCCATCATAATCTACTAACCCATAAGCTCCCTTCTCTAACACTCATTTCACAATATATGGACCTCGCCACATAGCTTCAAATTTTTCAGCTCCTAGTAGATCACGATATTGTTCATAGAGGAGAACTAGATGTCCCTAAGAGAAAACATGCGGCTTGACATGCTTTTCATATTGGGATTTCACGCGTTTCTTTTGGGTTTTAATAACTAGGGTGGCATCACAACAGATCTCATCTAATTGCATAAGATACAATAGACGTTCTTCTTCGGCAGAGGTGTTTGGGAGAAGTTCGACGGCTAGCTTCAAAGATGGTATTTCACATTCAATCGAGAGAACGGTTTCAATGCCATAGACTAGTTGAAAAGGGGTAAATCCCATAGCAAACTTTACGGACGTCTGATAGGCTCATAATGTTGAAAACAACATCATGTGCCAACTGGCCTTATGGATTCCTATTATCCGACGAAGCATAGTGATAAGGATTTTATTTATTGCTTCAACTTGGTCGTTGGCATGTGGATAGTAGGGGGTTGAGTTTTCATGACGAAGACCCAACTTGTCGGTAAGCTTAGACATCATAAAGTTTCAGAAATGTCTATCATGATCAGTAACGATAGCTTGTGGGATCCCGAATTGGGTAATAATATGATTAAATATGAAAAGGGTTGCAGTTTTTCCAATATTGTCGAATGTAGGCATCGCCTCAGCCCATTTTGTGAAAGAATCCATGTCTACGATAATGTATACATGCCCCTCGGCCGAGTGAGGGTTACATGTCATGAAATTGATACCCCATTTTTTGAAAGGTCCGACGGAAAGTACAGGGTGTCAGGGAATGGGATGTGATCTTATTTTATTATTGTATGTTTGGCAAGCATGGCATTTTTGGATGGCGGCAATACAATCCTTAAATAAAGAAGGCCAAAAATATCATGTTCATAAGATCTTTTGGGCGGTAGCATACCCATACATGTGACCACCACATGCTCCAGAATGGCAGTCATTCAATGCTTTCTCAGCCTCGTCATAGGTGAGACATCGTCGAAAAAAGGATTCAACCGCACGGCAAAAAAGAGTGTCATCGAGGATGATATATTGATGACTTTGATATATTATATGAGGATGGTCAGTGCTAGATAGATCGGGGTGGAAGCTCTAAGTTTGGAGATATACAATGATATATCCATACCAAAGGTCATCAGAACTGATCAGAAAAATGGATTCATCAAAGAAAGAATCATTTGCTACGTTTTGTGTCTTAGTACAGGGAAGGTCACACATTACTTCAGAAAACACCAATGATTTTTTAGACTTAGAGCGTCCGAACTCTAAGTCAAACTCTTGGAGAATCACTAACCATTTAGAGTACTTGGAGAATCACTAACCATTTAGAGTATTTGGAGAATCACTAAGAATGTGTTGCATAGGGTTGCAATCGAAAATTATAGTTGTCTTGTGTAACAGGAAGTAGTGACAAAAACGTTGGACAACTTGAACAGTTGTCAGGGCCAGTTTTTCAACATGTAAATATTTGGTTTCGGTAGTCGTGAGACTCTGACTCAAATAATAGATGACATGTTCATCGTGTGAATCATCTTCTTGGACTAGAACCATGGCGATGGTAGAGTCCGAAGCGGCGAGATAAATGAGGTAATCTTGACTATAATCGGGTGGGAAAAGTAATGGGGTACGGGTTAAAGTCAGTTTCAAAGCTTCGAAATCTTTATTGGTAGTAGAATCCCATACGAACTCATAACCTTTCTTTAGCAGTCAAGTAAATCCAAGCGTTAATTTAGCGTAGTTTGGGATGAAACGACGTAAAAAGTTTGCCTTCCCTTGCAAACTTTGAAGCTGGCGAAGTGAAGAAGGAGGAGGGAGATTGAGGATCACCTCGACCTTCAAAGGATCAACCCTGATCCCCTGGCATGAAATGATAAAACATAGAATTCAGTCGGACTCCACACAGAAAACAAATTTGTGTGGGTTTAAGCGTATATGATAGAACCGACAACGAAGTAAAATGGCTCGGAGGTGTGTCGGGTGGTCACTACAATGCATGGAATGTGTCAATAGGTCATCTAGATATGGCTATAACATGTGCTTGATATTATAAAAAGCATAAGACATGGCACTTTGAAAAGTCGCACCAACATTCTTTAAACCGAAGGGTAATTTTCGGTAGGCAAAGGTGCCCCAAGGACAAATAAAAGCGGTTTTGTGTTGATCCGCGGGCAAGATGTTGATTTGACTATATCTGGAGAAACCGTCCATTAAAGAGAATATTTCACTCCCGGTGTAATCATCAATGATCTGGTCAACGAAGGGGGTGGGAAAGTTGTCCTTAGGACAAGCTTGATTGATATCCCTATAATCGACGCAAACATGGATCGTACCTTGTTTCTTGTTAACCGGAACGAGATTGGATACCCAATCAGTTAAAGCCACGGGATAAATAAAGTCATCTTTAAGAAGTTTTTCGAATTCAAGCTTGATGGCAGCTGCTTTACGGGGGTGGACCGGATGAAGTCTCTTCCAGACGGGTTTAGCGCCCGAGTACGTATTATTTTCGTGTACAACAATATCGAGGTCAATACCCGACATTTCTTCGTAGCTCCAAGCGAAGATGTCACAAAACTCTTGAAAAAGTGATTTATATGGGACAACCTCATCAATGGAGCACGAAGCTCCGATGTGAACATTTTCAACAACTCCAGGTTTAATGGATATGTCGAGGGGGATGGTGGGAAAAATATTACTTAAGTTCCCTTCATATAACACATCGTGTGTCGACTTGGGAACAGAGGAAATGAAAACAACGATCGACGGAGTTGATATGCGTTGGTAACTCTCGATTGTGTGTTGTTTGAGGAAGAGAATGGAACGATGATGCCCATCATCCCAAGGGATGTCTTCCATCGACATAACCGACATAATCATCTCATCCATGGGAAAAATAACGTGGAATGGGTCAGGAGATGAATCACCGAGAGAGAGGGTATAAGGGGTTATCGATTGAATGGCTTGATAGGAAGATTCAACCGGACTTAAAGGCATTTGGTCGTCGTAGCGAGGATAATCACCAGGTTTGGGTATGACCCACAGGTCGGAAGATGCATGAGTTTTGCGAATGGAGGTGGAAATCATGTTGATCGAGGCAACCAAAGAAGGCGGAACATCAAGAGGTGGGATTGGGAATGTATCCATCAGAGTCGAATCTTTAAGTAGGCCCACACCGACATTCTCATACCCAGGCAGTGTCTTTGCGATAAAAGGTACGTTGCTAGTACGGGTGTCAGAGTTGAAAAAGGCTAGTTGGTCGACAATAATGCCTTTCCCTTATGTGGAAAATGGATAACATGGAAAAGAGTATACACAACTACGCACATCGCATCAATCCAACTATGGCCAAGTAAAAGGTTATAATCGAGAGGTGCATCGAAGACCTCAACTTCAACATTGACCAATTTGCCTTCCAACGTAATAGACAACAAAGGAAGTACACCATAGGGTTTAAATCTAGAGCCATTCAAGGATTTAAGCGTATTATGTGATTCAGTAAGAGGAGGAGTGTCGATGGCCTTCCAACAGGCAACAGACATTACACACATGGAGGCACCCTCATCAATAATAGTCTGACAGATGTTCTTGTCAGAGACAACAACTTGTATTTGGAATGATAGTTGAGGGGGGAGTCTCGGAATGTGATCTTCGAGGTAAAAAATTATCAAATTTGTATCTGTAGGATCAATTCCACCGATAGCCCTTAGCAGTGCCTTCCATTGAGCAGGGAAACTATGAAGGACTTTGAGAACCGACATCACAGAAGGTGTTGGCACCAGATATTCTACAATACTGTATTTCTAAGCAGCACATGCATAAGGGTTGAAGGCGGACTTTTAAACAACACCCTTTGGGGGTGGGCGAAGAATTGTATCAAGGATCAGTCGTTCAAGATGAAGAGGGTCGTTGGGAGGTGAAGTTGAGGGAGGTTGTTGAACCAACGAAGGTGGTATATCGTCAACCTTCTCCTTTGAAGAAGAGTAATCTTTGGCCCGAGTGGTAAGTGTAACGTCATTCTTTCTAGGATCACCAGTACACATAAGGACATAGGAAGTAGTGGAGGGAGAGGGTTGGTCGTGAATGGCCAATTGGGCCTACTATTGAGAAGGGAAAGGTTGAGACAAAACGGCAAGTGTGGGAGGTTTCATGGTCCCTTGGAGGAAATTAGTGACCTCGGCTCGTCTTAGACGATCTTTCATATAGTGATCATCACCACAAATAAGGAAAGGGTATCGGGGTTTGCGCTTATCCTTATCATCAGCAGGTTGTGTTTTGGCTTTCTCAGACTGCGGGTTATTTTTATCCTCCTTATTCTTACCCTTCCCTTTTTTAGATTTATTCTTTCCGGCAGGGGTAGATTGAACATAGTTAACTTCAAAGGTTTTTTCGGCGGGAGGAGTAGGAGACATATCATTTTTAACATTAGAGGCATTAGAATTGGGGTTGGTGGGAGAGACTTGCATAGTTTGAGGTTGACTATGAAAAGTGCCAATCACACCATCAACCACATGAGAAGCAGTAGGCATAGTTGAGGTAGCGGTAGTAGAAGGGTGAGGTGCATCAGGGAGTAAGTCATAAAGAGTACCTGTTTGTGAATAAACGAGGTCAAGGTACTTAGCACGACTGATAGCCTGTTCTTCGGTGACAACTCCACCAATGGAAATATAACGAGATATTTCATGAATGAATGATTTCGTGAACCACTCTACCAATAATTGATCGGGAAGATCAAGTTTGATCAAACGTCATCTTCGTCTCCACTCATGAATGTGATCAGATATGTGAGTGGCCTTATTTTTCTTAAAGGAACTCAGGATCTCGATTCCTGTTTCATAATGGATCGGTAATTGGTAGTGCATAAGGAAATCCATGGCTAGGGTATTAAAGTCAGTGAAGAAACCTCATGGTAATTCTATATACCACTTTGCAGTCGAACCTGTGAGAGTTCGTTGGAAGAGTCATAACCGAATGGAATCATCCATCAGAGAGTTGGATGAACACCAAAGGTGGAAAGTCATGACATGGTTGTTCGGATATTCTCCTAGTTTACCGTCAAATTTTGGAATGTTAGATGGTAATTTGGTTGGTATAACGGGCAAGTGGAAAGAATGTAAGATGGGATCATTCAAGATTCTAGACAAATTAGGTAGATCCAAAGTGGCTAAAAAGGGTAATTGTCTATTCACAGGAGGATACTGGTGACTTTGGGGAGGGAGTCTCGTCAGTATACCAGTAGGACCATAAGCATTCTACATGTGAGGTGAAGGTACTAACAGATTCAGACATGTGTGTGGAGGCATGTATCCCATAGGGTTGTACTGATTGGGGATGTTGCCTTGGAGAGGGACACTAGGTTGAACGTTTGAACCCCAAATGGGATTGGAAGAACCGAGGTATGACTGCCATGAACTAGGGGATATAAAAGAGCTAACTTGAGGTTGTTTCCCTCCAGATGATTGTGGATTTCCTTGAATAAGAAGATTCCAATACTGGGCTAGTGATCCAAGGATGTTCTATCCATATTGTGGATTATATCCTATGACTGGGGGTTGTCCTCCAGGTGAGGATGATGCCCCAATTTCGGTTTGACCTCCAAATTGAGTTTTCCCCCCAATAGGAATCTGATAACCAGAAGTGAATAACGGAGTAGAACTTCCAAAGCTGGTAGAGCCAATAGGTTTGAATCCTCCTATAAAAGGTGGATAAGGCCCTCCAAAGAGGAACTGGGATGATGTCAGAATGGAACCGGAAGCAGCATTATACCCAGGTGAATTAAAGACTCCAAAAGCTTTAGACGAAACTTGGGTTGGAATGGGGATAGAAGCATTCAAAGAATTATACCCAAGAGGGAGTGACGGGATTTGTCTAGATGAAAGTGGTGTGCCAATAGGAGGTTGGTTAGCCACTATATTCCCAGTGGGAATAATCGTAGTGTTTGGGACCATTGTGGAATGGGCCTGCTGAAGAGGGGTAGTTGAGCTAGGACCAGCCGACGATGTCTCTGAACCAGCGAAGAAATATCAAGTTGTATTGTTAAAGTGATCTAAAGGTATTGTAAATGCAGTAGATGTCTCGGGTGGTTCAAAAACAACAGGTGTATCATCTCCTACCTCTGAGTGGGGAAGGTTCCGCCTAGAAGTCAGAGTTCGAGATATGTCAGCGGTCCAAAATGGATCCTCGTTTTCAAGGCCAGCAAGGATTTCGGTCGGTATTCCAGAAGTGTCAACAACAAGTTCTCCGGATGATTTCAATCGGAGAATACGTCTCTCGTATCCAAGAGATATGCGAAAAGCGTCCAAAGAATCATAAACGATTCGAAAACTTTCTAAAGAGTCAATTCTTTCCACTTATGAAGGTATGTGATCCTGGATCTCACTCTATTGAGGAGAGTCCTCTGGTGGATTAGGAAGCAAGGGTTGAGAAACTTATGAATCTTCCAGAGGTAGTCCTTGCATCCTACGCAAACAGCGTGGAGGGTCAATGTTGGTCGAACCGAAAATTTTATGGAAAAAAATATATGGCCAACTATGTAAACAAACAACACTTGCTAGCATAATCTAGGAATCAAAACCAAGAAAGCAAAACCTTATTATCCCAAAGTCACTAGTTGGTGATGAAATCCAACGTCGTGAAGTCAAGATAAGAAGGGACTGGGCTAGGGTGGAAAAGTTACGTTGATGACCTGCTTAACGGACTTACACCCTGGTGCCAGCTCCCACAAATAATCGTGGGTATACCCTCCAAGGAGCCCGAGTGAGTATGGCCAATGTCGATTCCAAGTACTGTGAAGACTTGCCCCTCCACAGTCACCTTGTGTAAGACCCTAAGAAGATAGGCAACTAAGGCTACCAAAAACAACAATGATGCCTGGGGAGACAGTCGACAGTCCGATCCACGCACAAGGGTAGGGTATCTAGCCCGAAATCAGCTTGAGAGGCTTCCACTCATCATTGTGGGTATACCTTCAAGCGACCCCCATAATACGCACAATCTCTACACTGAGATCAACAAAGCAGGGTGAGTAACTCTGCCAATATCAATGCGACCTCAGGTTTGACCCTTGTGTGAGAAGGACTTCCCAGGACAAAATGTTACAAATGGAATTTAACACTCCCTATCACAAGATGTTATTGTGTGTTTTTTTCTTTGGAGAGTGTGTCTCACCGCCTATTCCAAATCTCTAGCCTAGCTAATGTTGGTGTAAAAGAGCCCTAGAAAAAATTACTAATTAAGTTTTAGATTTCCGCAATATTTTTAAAGGATGTTGTTACTCAAGAGGAAGACAAGAATGAAACTGATGTTGTATAAGACCTTAACCCAACAATATGCAAATAGAAATGAATGATGCAAATTTTTATTCAATGAATTCTATCTACAGCAAGGAGAAGGTGTTTTCGGAATGATATAAACTACGAAATATACTTTTTTTTTCCTTAAATGAACACAATTTCAAACAACCAATAAACAATGAAGTTCTTCAATATTCTCTTCTCTTAAATTCAATAACATTTCTTATGTATGATTACTCAAAAGAATGGATAAATTCAAATTCTTCCTTTCTAAGACCAAACCAAGGGCATGACAGAGAAAGGACATGTAATCCAAGAAAATCTATACCTTCAACAAGCACCCAAATCAAACTTTCAATGAAGATAAAAGTAAAAAATGACGAAATTATTTCTCCAAATGCAAATGAAGAAATAACCTTTCAATCATCAAGCAATCCAGAATACGTAATCAATCCAAAACTTCAAATCTAATCCAAGACTTTTAATCGAACAAGCACTCAGATACAAGTTAAAAGATTATACCCTTCTTGTTAAAAATAAAAAATGAAAACTGGAAAATGACTAAGAGAGGTGTTTGATCTCCGAAAACTAATCAAAAGCATGTTAAGCATGAGAAAATAGTCAAATATTGGCTAAAAAAGTTCCCCCAGCTGACTAAAGCAAAAAACTGGGCATCAACAAAGGCCAAAACCCCACTCAAAAACTTCACAGAAGCTGTCGCAGGCTAATATCACATTACAGCGCGGAAATCTAGAGTTTTCGCAAGCCAGAAACAGACAAGGTGCAGAAAGTACTCACTGAAGCAAATAGCTAGGATGTGGAAATCAAAGGTTTTTGTAGGCTAGGTATAGGGTGCAGTGCAGACACGTCTGAAAATCAAGAAACTTTAAGAAATAGGTAAAAAATCTCAGTGAACTTTCAAACTCAGAGAGTCTGGATGGATCTCCCACAAACTCAGAGACTGAATTCAGATAAAAAAGAGTATGCAAAAACAAATGGCCAACAAAAAACCACAATCAAGTTGTATCCCTAGTGGAGTCACCAATTTTGTTGTAGGATAAATCGGTAAATGCGGACATAAACTAATCTCCCTAAATCCACCTAGATCTAGAACAAAACAGGACAGGACATGATGCTTTCCCTAAGTTACAATCATTGATCTAAGTGTCAAAGAAGGAATTGATGTCTTACCCTTGAGATCGCTTCCTTATATCTTTGTTGTTCCCACTTCACTCTAGTGCTCTTGTGAAACCAGATTTGCGATGACACAAACTAACCAAAGTGAAAGCAACTATTATAGATTCAATGAAAACTTAAACATGTGATCAAGGAGTCATCTAATAAAATGAGAATAATTTTATGAGAAAGAAACATGCCACTATATTATATTGAATAAAAGTGGAAGATACAACCGAAATGCCTTGATGTCGCAAGTTCCCTTTTATTGGTCCTTCGTTCCAACACACACATATACTTGTTCAGGAATTTGCATGAAGATGATCTTCAAAAACTTAATGGGAAAATGTAGACCTCGAGTATCAACTGAAATAATATTCTTCACACAATCTCCAGCCTATTCTTCCAGCAATCCTTTGCTCAACTTTGCTTAGTTGTTATTAACCTTTTCCATGAGAAGCCCATTATAATATAGGAGAAGTTGAAGTGGTTAAATGGATGAGGATGATCCCACCATATTAGAGAAGTCAGTAGGATCGTAACCATACGAACGCCACCTCACATTCCAAAAGATTCCCCTTCTAGAAACTTCTTGAACCTCTTTCCTCTTTTAGCTTTCAAACGTCGCCGCACCCTTCCTATATAACAGCCTACGGAAATCCCACAAGCCAGCTATAGAGCAGCCTGCGGAAATCATGGATTTTTGCACTGTACACTATGGGTAGCATGTGGCGTCCTCCTAAAAAATGGTCTTGCAAAGGAGGAAAGCAGTCACTTTTCTCAGGAAAAACACGATTTTGAGGGCCTGATCACATGCTTGTAAAGTCATCATCAGAGTGACCAAAATAATGTGTAACATTGATTTGTTCATTTGGTTTGCCCATCTGTCTCAGGGTGATATGCAATGCTAAAGTTAAGTTGGGTTCCCAAGGCCTCTTGGAAACTAGTCCAAAATTGTCCAGTAAACATCAATCCTCGATTGGATACAATCCTCTTAGGCACGCCATGCAGCCTCACAATCTCAGTGATGAAAACTCTAGCTATGTCAGGTGCCCGATACGTCGTACGCACTGGAATAAAATGAGCACTCTTCGTCAAAGTGTCGACTACCACAAAAATTGAGTCATGTCTCCTTGCCGTCAATGGCAATCCAACAATGAAATCCATCGTAATAACCTCCCATTTTGATTATGGAATAGCATGTGGTTGTAGTAATCCTTTTGGATGTCTATGTTTAGCCTTTACCTGCTGACATTCTAGACTTCTATCCACATAGTTAACAATGTTTTCCTTCATTCCCTTCCAGAAGAATAAGGGTTTAAGGTACGCCCTCATCTTCCTGACTCCTGGGTGAGCCATGTATACTACTCGGTCAGCCTCATTTAGGATCAAACTCCTCAACTCGTCATTCGGTGATACGTAAATCTGATTTTTTTAAACCTCAATAATCCATCGTCGTCAAACGTAAATCTTTCAAATCTTGGTACCATCATTGCGTTTTGTCCGATAAAATCCTCAACCTCTTTGTACCAATCATCGTCGCATGGTAAGGCTAGAATATTTTCACGTAGATTCGTCTATAGAGGAAACACCGAAAAGATGTGTGGTCTCTGACTCAATGCATCTGCCAATTGGTTCATTTTTCCCTTTATGTAAGTAATATCGAAGTCGTACTCGCTGACCAATTTTGACCAACGTTGTTGTCGCGCGTTCAAGTTGCTTTGCATAAAGATGTTTTGTAGTCCACAGTGATCTGTTTTTAGTTCAAATTTCCGTCCAACAAGGTAGTGTCTCCAAACCTTCAAGGCATAAACAATGGATAACAACACCAAATCGTGCATTGCATAGTTCTCCCCATGCCTTCTCAGTTCCCTCGAGATGTAAGTCATCACTCGATCATCCTGCATCAAGACTCTGCCTAAGCCTTCCTTGGATGCGTCAGTGCATACCAAGAAGTCCATGTCCATGTCTGGGACCTTTAGTGTCGGTGTCGTTGTTAACAGCTCCTTGAGCCTCCAAAATGCTTCTGCGCATTTCTCGGTCCAAACAAACTTCTTGTTCTTCTTCTGTAATTCCGTAATTGGATTTGCTATCTTCGAAAATCCCTCGATGAACCGTCGATAGTATCTTGATAAACCCATGAAGCTACACACTTCTGGGACATTCATCAGCGCAGGCCATTCCCTAATAGCCTAGACCTTTGTTGGATCCACGACGATACCTTCGTCAGAGATGACGTGCCCCAAATAGTGAATCTTCGATTGATAAAACGAGCATTTAGACAATATTAACAATTTGTGCTCTCATAGACACTGTAGTACCAAGCACAAGTGCTTTTCATGCTCCTCCGTCATCCGGGAGTAAATCAAAATATCGTCAATGAATACTTGGACCAACTTGTCCAAGTACTCGCGGAACACCCCGTTCATCAAACTCATAAATTCCCCTGGGGCGTTTGTCAGTCCAAATGGTAAAATAGTAAACTCGTAATGTCCAAACCTCATTTTAAAGGTAGTCGTAGGGATGTCATCCTCCTTGATATGTAACTAGTGATACCCTGATCGCAAATCCATCTTTGAAAACACTATAGCACCCTTCATTTGATCAAACAGATCATCAATCCTCGGCAACGGATGTTGATTCTTGATCGTTGCCTTGTTAAATTGTCGGTAATAAATGCAGAGTCTCCACGACCCATCCTTCTTTCCTATTAAAATAACAAGTGCACCCCATGGTGACACACTCGAACTTATAAGCCCCATGTCCACCAACTCCTTCAGTTTCATTCTCAACTCCTGTAATTCCAGGGTTGAAATACGATAAGGCGTTCTCGCTATTGGTTCAGTCCCCGGTTTTAGGTCTATGGTAAACTCCAATTCCCTCTCCGACGGTGTTCCAAGTAAATCCCTGGTTCTGACCTATAATCACGCATCTCTGACCCTCATCATCGACCAAGCTCAACCGTTTCGTATTACAGTTGAGTATCGCCTCATGCGATTCCAGCTAGTCGGTAACGATCACGACATCATAAGATCCTAAGATTGTGACATACAGGTTGGTTCTGGGGACAAACTCTCCCAGGTTAAGGCTATATTTTGTAACCTTCCCACCAACCTTTTGTTTGGCCCCAGGAGCCATTTCTACAAAACTAAGCTCATCCTGTTCGACTACCTTTACCTTAACTCCTTTTAGCACTGCACCAGAATGAGACTTTCAGTAGCATCTGGATCTATCCATATGCTAAGGGTCTGGTCAGTGACGGTATCTGACGTCTTGAGCACAGTCAAATGGTGCTATGCCTGGTGGTTACTCATCGCTGCATGAATCCAATGGGCCTTGCCCAAACTCCCATGGTATTGGGTCTGACTGATCCATATGCTTTGGTCCTCTCCACTGGGCAGTCAAGTGGGTAATGTGGATCCCACATTCCAGCACGCTTTCTTCGGTCCAGTAATCTTGTTACCCGAAGTAGAAGTTGGGTCCTAACGTTGAGGCCAACATGAACTTGTTTTCCTTAAGTTTCTCGGTAAATGGTGCGAAGCAGATCGATGCAGCTCCAAGAATGGGCCTCGTACTCGGGCATCATGCGGTGACCCTATCACAAGGCGTCGAACTCGTTGAGTTGATGCTCAATGAATTCCTCAGAAAGATACCTCTCCTAGAGCCATTCCTCGAACAGTTCCCATGACATGTCATCGACAACCATCGTCAAAAGTGGGAGGAGTGCATTTTCCTAGAATCCATTCTTCCCATTCCTATGTACTTTTGGTGAAGTTGAACCCTTTCACTCTGAACTAGAGTCTTCAAGTATTACCTCACTTTTCAAGACACTCATTCCTGCTCCAAATTCCATCTCTACACACAAGGGTTTGACAATGCCAGTTAAGACTCTGAGAGCCTTATCATCATGACCATTATCTCTTCTAACGTTTTGCATTCTTTTATCCACTTGACAAAATCATTAATTCCCCAAGATTTTAAATTCCAAAGGCAATCTAGTAAATAATTCACCTTGATTTGGCCTATAAAAACTTTTATTATCGCGGTTCACTGCTACCCAATTCATTAATCATTGTAATCCAATGAATGAAATAGCATCCTACTAGTATTGTGATATTATACCTCCCTTAAGAACAAAAGCTAACCACCCACTAAAGATTAAGCCTCGAGTCATAATTCTACCCTTCCCATATCATTCATTTCTCATCTTCATGTTTTACTCAATTGATCATCTCCTTAGAAGGTAAAGTCACCTATTCACTCCTTGATAGACTCTAGATTTTTCTGTTCAAGGGCATGGTATGAACACATTACATACACAAGCAATTACTGGTATCTTAAGCATGACTAACTACTTAAGCCATTAAACTTTTCCAAGGATGATGTGAGTGTGCCATTTCAATTAAAAGTATAAGGTTCTCAACTTACCCCTAAAGTCTCCCACATTTCAAGCTTCTTCTCAAGGTTCAAAGATAAACAAGACTTATATAGCAGAAATACGTCCTTACAAAACCATGTGGACTCACTAGGCCTTAGTTGTGGCTTCCATACAACATAAATATATGAATTTTAGTTATTTTCGAGAAGGGTAACAATAAGGGTTTCAATGACATAAAGAGAGAGACAGCTACAAGTGTGTTTGAGGTAATGATGGTAGCTACCAACGGTATGATGCCAAGAGTCTGTAGTACCTTCGATTTCAAAACTGGTAAGACTATATCGTTGGTGGTAAAGAGATAATATTATACACCATCATTGTCATACACAAGGGAATCATTATTTTTATTAAATATTGTTGCCTGTATAAATTAAGGATCGATGTTTGGTCGTTGTTTGACACGTATTCAAATAGTTGTCAGTGTAATTGCTAACTCTATGCTTACTTTAATTATAAAATGTTATCCCTTGAAAATAAATTTACTGTCTGTTAAATACAGTCGTTGCCATCTAGTATCACAGTGAAACGTTGTCCTTTAACCTCAAATAAAATCGTTTCATAACCAAAATGGCTTCCAACCACATCATATAGCAACTCCTGCGCTAATCAATTAATGTGTTAACACTCCACACATCGTTGTCCATTACAACAAGATACAACAACTCACACACAACCAAACCAGTCACCAACGTAGCGGTTACACAGCCACCAACTCACCCATGAAGTTCGTCGTGCAATGACCATAATATTGAAGGATAAACTATAAAGTCGTTGTTTGTTATCGATAGGTGTCTAACCATAAATGTTTATGGAAATGCTAAGTGGAAGCTGGGTAAACCGCCCCAAACGTGGAGTGACAGGTTATTCATTAAAACTCCAAAAAAAATGCAAATACCAATTCGATTCACAGACCTGAAAGATGCACAAAATAGCTAAACTACCCATTCATAAATGCATTAAGTTACCCAACCCAACCACAGACAAACGCAGCAACCCAATGTTGTTATTCACAATAAAATCGTTGCTCAACAATAAGGGAAACTCTAGCACAATGCATTGTTTTCTATCCAAGAAACTGTGGGGTCATTGTTTACAAAAAGGAGATCGCTACCCAAAAACACCAAATGCTATTATACAACCCATACGCAGGGTTAAATCTGTCTTGAGAGTAGAGAATGCTGGCAAAAACGTATTCACAGGCGATCATGTTTCACAGGTAAACTCGTGGCATAGAGGAGGTGAAATCGCCAATTACAACGCTAAGAAAAACGCTAGGGCGCTACCTATGTTGGGCAAAGCCATGCGATTCGCATTGTAACTAAAATTCAAGAGAATTTAAAACTTCATAAAAATTTCCATCTCAGCTAGACAATTTACTGTGTAGTTATAAATATAAAAAGGATTTAGAACTCTATCAAAATTCATCTCTGCCAGGCTAAATCGCTATCAAGAATCGTTGTAAAGAAACGAGATTCATTTAACAATGCAGACACATCCAACAACCCAGCCATATCATTAAAAAAAAAGTAAACGATTCATTGTCATACATCTGCTGGGAATTGATTGCAAATCATTGTCATTAGCATATGTAAAACACAATGGCTATAACATAAGAAGGACGTTGAGTTTGGTCACGAAAATCACAGTCAAAGTATAAATAAAGGTAAAGTCGCAGGGTAACTTTGCCAATGAAATGTAACAAATTGCAAAGGAAAACTCGTGGTTGAATGTATTGAAAACACAGATATTAATGAAACACAATGATCAACGTCGAGATCATTTAGGACATAGAGGTGACATAACAAAAGCAGAGCCCAAGCACATGCAGAGATCGAACGCAGAGGCTTTAAAATCGCAGAGAGTATTAGGTTGTTAGTTGAGAGGAACGATAAACAATATGCAGAGATAATCAATTGCAACAAGGCACAAGACAATCACTTAACCAAGAACAATCATCAGGGATAGACATCTGGGCAAAACATCATTCACTCACCATCCATGCACAGAAAACTAGGGCATTAGAATCTATAGGTCGCTCTGAATCGAAGTGACGACCATCGATTCGGCTCCTGGCCGACTTCTCAGGAATGGACTGACGAACTAGGGATGAGGACGAAGTAAAAATCACAACTCTTCACAACAAATCAATAAAACCAACAGGATGGTCACAACATTAAGGGATCGAATGCCAAGGGAATCAAGTCAAGCAGTGAGCTTAAGGCTATGGTGAAATTAAGTTCTCAATTAAAATTTTAAGTCAAACACCTTGTTTACATAGCTCAAAGTACAGAAATAAAAGTGTAAGGTCATAATAATCTACCATGCAAAATAAAAGCAAGTGTATCGTAGCCCAAGTCGTCTGCGTGCTCCGTGCAGCTCCCATTTTCCAACTGAAGAGACTTCACCAGTACATCCCAGCCAACGCTAGGGGTAATCTTCTTCCCCCTTAGCCCCCCGAGCTGCAAAGGGGGCACACACACTAAACCAGAGAACAACTATCTCCCAGCTCACTTCGCAAGGCCAAGCTACCACTCCTCACCAAGTTGGGTATCCCAACTCCCACAAGCTAAGTCAGTCAAGTCTAAAATTCTGCAGCGTAACGTTATGCATCACAGAGGAGATCCATCCTTCTCCTCCTCCCTCCTTTATATAGAATTTCTAAGTCACTTCCTTCCCAAATTCCCATTTAATTTATTGTTCGATAATTTAATTCATAAAAATCCTCCCCGTACATGTGTCACCCATCCCCTTCGTTGCACTAGAAATTAATTTCATTAATTATTTATTTACTCCTATTTCCCTCACCCACCTAAAAGCATTCCTAGAATCGCTCC
>ML801713.1:182600-226211 GCA_009831015.1 Picea engelmannii | reverse complement strand
AAAATATTTAAATATTGTTACACAAATAAAAATAATAATCTTTCGCAAAGGATATCAAAACGCTTATACTAGTGTAAATCATGAAGAAGACTCCTATAACCAGTTCTACATTGCAAAACATAAGGAAAAGCTATGTTTAACGAAAGACATGATTATTGTAGGCTTCATCATGACCAACATGAGATGGATGTGATTCTTGTATTCACATGTTCACATCTTCATGCATTTGATGTATAGTTTATTCTTTGTTGAGTTCCCCTTGAGTTGATACTATTGATATTTTGAGATTCAAAGCCGCATATCAGGAAGTCATATTTTGATTGATGACTAGTCAACAAAGCATATTACAATCAGTATCTAACACTTTAATTCACCTCTTTTGTTGCAACATCATCCCCATTAGCACAATGTACTCCTTGTTGTGAATTTCCTTGTGACCACGTGATTTGGATGGTATAGAAAATATGGAAGTCCTACTACCAAATATGAGGTCCTCGTGCCTTTGGAGAATCCTTTGAACTTCATATATTTCATGGAGAGGGAAACACCCTTGGTGGGGATGGTTGCCTGAGCTATTATTTTTCCACCAAAACCACACGGTCTAGGCACAATTCTTAGATTCCAAACAAGAGTACCATGAGTTTACCCAACTATAGTTTCCCAACAATCCATGGGCTCCTTTACTCATAGAATTCAACTTTCCAAATCCATAGAGTTTCAAACAAGCCAAAATGACATGAGTTATGAGAACCAAGCCCAAAGGGTAGGGGGAATACAGAAGACCAAAAAGGCTAGGAATTTATAGAGGCCTAGAGTTTGCAAAATCTCCCCACCAAACCCAAAGAGCCAACTCAGACAAACTCACAAACAATCCCCATTCCAATCTCCCATTCTTGAGATCATTTGCAATCCTTGACTCAAGCTCCACCTCAAAACAAATTCATAGCACACAGAGAAATCATATAACAACATTGAAATACTTAAAGGGATGTTCCCAAAGATGTTGAGGTTGCTTACCAATTTAACAGTCGAGACCGAGAAAGAAACCCATGAGATCAAACATTCCAAGGCCAAAGGAATATTTCCCAAACTAAAGATTTCGAGAAAATTAGTTATTGATTCCATTATCTCGCCTTCATTCAACCTTATGATTGATCCCAATTGAAATTTCCACCGAAGAGTTAAGTGAGCGGTGTGTGAAGGTACCATATACTTTATGTCCATTGATGCATGTTCTTGATCATTAAATATTCCCTTCCATTTGAAGTGACACGTGGAGGGCATGCAAATTCTTGTAATATTCATTATGGTTAAATTAAGGAATGGGGTCAAAGGTTAATTCATTTTTTGTTCTTACAACTTCTCCTTCAAGATAGGATGCTACATTGGCTAGGATATCTACCCATTTGTTGTGTTTCCTTAACACATGGAAGAAATATGTGGATTAAAACTAATAAGCTTCTTTTTTAATTATCAAAATGAGTTTGGTGATATTGCTTTCAGATTGAGTGGTCGGCTTATTCGTAAGTCTTATAATGAGAGTTGGAACACCAAGAATCAAAATGTTTGTAATGTGCCTTGAGTCCAAGAGTTTTATCCCTTAAATAGGGTGAATGCCTCAATTGTAGCTATTCTCAAACCTCATTCATAGTTTACTTCTTGATTTCCATCGGGGTCAAAGACTTATCCCGCCCCCGAGGCCTACCACCCCTTTAACCTTTTGTATCCAAGGAAAAAATCACACTTTTTCATTTCATAAAGAAACATCAAGGTACATTATGTATGTGCAATGGAGCACTCAAAAGAAGGTCTATCCTCTCAGAGCATCATAGAGTTGACTTCAAAAAATAGCTAAAAATAAAATAGTCTAAGGACAACTATCCTTATACATATTTTTTAAATACTTTCTAGTGGAATGTCGCCATCGCCTTCTTCAGTTGTTGGAAATGAGCTTTTGAGCCCCAACCAACTATCATAAAAATTTGAAAATTGAAACCACRCCCATTGAAATTAACCCTATCGTTTGGCTGCTAGCCATCAATCATATAATGAACACATAATTGTTGGAGAAGAAACACCATCATTMTCCTTTATGTCTATCTCSCCCACAAACATATCCAATGCTTTCTTTGACTAGTCRTCAACTTCACCATTGAGCTCCCTAGAAATGTGAGAATAATAAATAATTGTGAAGTTTCTTTCCAATAATCACCTGGGAAAACAAAGGTCATATTTTGCATGTTGATGTTTACCCACTCAACGACCAACTTGATGTTTCCAAGTWTATGAATTTGTGATATACCTTGTTTCTAAGTAGGTGCATTATTGTATAGAGACRAGAAGGAAATCTGGCCACCTTTTCCTCTACGGGTAGGTTCATACTCATTCAAAGAAATTAATGATGTCGAGGTAGAGGTGAACACCTTGGCTTTGTTCCACTTTGGAGAGGAAATATTATACATACATGACCCCCAAGGAGTCGTTAGTATTCACTACTATAATTGTAAGT
The DNA here is from genome assembly GCA_009831015.1 of Picea engelmannii. Taxonomy (NCBI): domain Eukaryota; kingdom Viridiplantae; phylum Streptophyta; class Pinopsida; order Pinales; family Pinaceae; genus Picea; species Picea engelmannii. The sequence goes on along the minus strand of ML801713.1, from coordinate 223,702 downwards.
ACAGATGTTATTATGAGTTAGAAAACTGGGAAGAAGAAGAAATCAATCGCGGGGCCAAAGATTATGATGAAGTAGTCTTCAGAAGAGGAATCATCTCTCAACACATGGGTAGAAAAGAAGATGAAAAAAGAGTCAGGGAAGCACAAGAAAATAAGAAAGAAGAGGAAGGTCAATTAAAAGTTGAAGCTGAGCAAAAGAAGAAAGAAGAGGAGGCAGTTAGAGCAGCAGTGAAACAAAAAATAAAAGAAGAATAAAGAACAAGAGGAAGAGGAGAGAAAGAGAAAAGTAACAAAGGTTTTTGAAGCAGCTGCAAAAGAGAAACAAAAGAAAAGGAAAGAAGAAGAAGTTGAGTGTAAAAGAAAGGAAGAAGTAGTGAAATTTGCAGCAGAAGCAACAACGAAGGCAACAAAAGAAGCAGAAGCACAATGGAAGAAGGAAGAGCAAGAAATGAAAAGAAAGCAAGAGGAGTAAGCCTAAGATCCCATGGACACAGATGTCCCAAGGTCATCTACAGACATTCCTTTCATTGAAGGACACTTCCCTCTTGGTGAGTTGGGGTTGGGACCTTTCACACCATCGAAAGATTGAAAAGTAATAGGCCTAAGATCCTTCATATACGACAAGTACTAGGGTAGAATTGTGCAACAAAAAGTGAAGAAGTTACCAGTAACTGGGCTAGCCTATCTATCAATGAAGACTGAGACAAAAATGGTTGAGAACATCTGACAAGATCCTCTAACCATAGCTTCAGTTGGTGTGTCCTTTACACAGGCCTTTGAACAAAAATTGAAAAACTTCTTGCATGAATTAGAAGAATCTAAAGAAAAGATAAGGAGATTGTAGGAAGAGCTACAATTTTACAAAGGCAGACGAACTAGCCTCTAGGAGTTTAGAAAGTGTGTTGAATCAGTAAGACACAAACTCCACAATCTAGCCAAGGGAATGTATGTAGGACTACAAGTCTTCCAAAAAAAGGTTTCTCAAATCAAGCAGCAATTAGAGATGGTCCAACCTAAAAATATGGAATTCATCAAAATCAGGGCTAGTCTAGATGAAATAAAACGATGGGCATCCAACAACCTAAATGATCCAGAAGATCTTCCCTAAATGACCGATTGGAAAGGTGAGATAAATTATGTCGTCCTTGATAATTGTCAACAAGCAAGCGAGAAGCTAGAAACGGAGTTGAAAGCTTCACTTGCAACATGTGTTAAACTCCACAAGGGCCATTTGCCTCAAATTGAAGATTTAGGCCAATTGAAGTCAGATGAACAAGTTTTTGCAGAGCTTGAGGCAAATATGTAAACAAGGGAGAAAGATGTTAGGGTGCTACTCAAAATATCTGGGGCTAAAATGGATAATCACCTTATGAAACCTTCTCGAACTCAGAATATCTAGTGTCAAAATAGATAATCACCTCGTGAGACCTATTGGAACTCAAAATACGATACAGGTTTTATGGTCAATCTCACAAGGGACATGGTTACTCTCTCAAAACTCAGTTGCTCATGAGGTTGCCCTAGAGTTCATGTTGTACCGCAAGATTATTTCCATTTTAGGTTATCATGAAGTGTGGGTATCCTACATTAAAGATAAGGACAAAAGGAAGAGCATAGATTAAAATTCGAATTTGCATCTATCATGATTTATTTTGTTTACTATCTCATTTAAAAACAGAATTAGGATAGTGAAGAGTTTTTTTTTGTAACTGCCTCTTCAGGGATTCAAGAATTCACAAGGAACAAATACTTTGGGGAGGTTATATAAACCACAAGGCACCCATTTTGAAGGGGCTCTTCAACCTTGTAATTTTTGGGAGAACTATTTTTTTCTGAAGATAATATTGAGAAGCCCTCGGGGCCATTTTGACAGAGAGAGGTGCTTTGCTTCCTGATAGTCTTTTTATTGTTAACTTTCTCCAATGAATACTTGTTGTTAGGAAGCACTATAACAATTTTCTTTACAAATAGACTGGTATTTTGTGAATGGATATCTTCTACAATACTTTCTCTTTTCTTTTATAATTTGTTTAGAGATTATGAGCGGATTTGTATGTATGGATTAATACTTAAGACTTATCTAATTATGCCTTCATATGTATAAGTTAGTGTTTGCCTCTTTTTTTACAACTATATGAAGGAAGGATTTATGCATGGATTACTAACGCTTGGGTATCTTCATTTGTTAATGTTAGCGCTCCTAACTAGGATATGATAGAATAGGTTTCCTTTTCAGTGGTTAGCTTAGTTTGCATTTGCATCCCGTCACATCAAACTATTCATTCACACTCACCCCCAGTAATGGTAGTCGGGCCAAAATTCAAATGGGTTTCCTAATCCAAATGGTGTGAAGCCTAATTGGGACATTATACCAGGGAGTACCCTTGTCCATTGAAGGGCATTTTCCCACATCAACGCAATGTTAGTGCATTCCATTAAGAAAAATAATTTGTTCCTTCACCTAGACCATACCTAAAGCTCAACTTATGAAAATTCAAACCAATATAACACATTCAACAAAGCCCATAGTATGATTTTGTCAATCTCCAAATTTGTTATTTGCCTCAGAGCTTTTATTCTTCCAACAAACCAAATCCTTTCATATGTGAACTCTACTTGATGACAAACTTGGACTGGAGGGATTTCCCTTATTTTGGAATACACTTACATTTCTTGCTAACCATATGGGTATTTTTTAAGAATTCAAATATTATATCTATGTATAGTACTCTAGGAGACTATTTTGTTTTCAAAATTCATAAATATAATCTATATGTGAATATTCAATAAAAAACATATAATTTACTATTAAGACTTATAATTTTTTGGCAAATGTTATCAATTTAATCATATTTATATAAAAAATAGGCTAATTTTAAACCAAATTGACAAATATATTTTTCAAAAAATAGTCAACTAGCAAAATTTTGCCCCTAAAAAAATACCCTATGACACGAGTAGAGGCAATGTTCTTTGATACTTTAGTAATGGCTCCTCAAATCAATGTTGCATACAAACTAGTAGATATCCATCCTTCCAATTCCAATGTCCTCGTGTTAAAAACATGGCAAATTACCATGTTTCTTTTCCATAAGGACACTTGACTAATGAACCAAGTGAGGGCGGGCTGGCTAACCCGGCCCTGTCAGTACATACCCTATGGGAGGTTGAGGTTCGACTCCCATGGACTCCAACCAATTTTGCATAAACTGGAGAGCCAACCACAGGGTGCCACGTGGCACTTCTCCATTCGTCGAGAACGAAGCCATGCGTCAACTGTCTATTCGTCCACTTGTCTGCTGAGATGTCTACCCAGTCATCAACCATACCACCACGTCAACATGCCACTGTACCTGTCACCGTAAGCCCGTGCCACATGTCACCCTTACAGTGGTGACACGTCAACCACAGTCATTAAAAGATCTTTTCCGGATCAAAAGGCATCCGAAATGATAACATCATTACCTTCTACACCCAATGCTCCTGATTTTTTCCATCCTTTATGCCACAATGAAGTATACTATGGATATGTTGAATCTGTTTGGGAGAATATACCTTGTAATTGAAGGGAGCTTGCGAACCACTAGGGGAGTCTGTGATTTTCAACCATCCTATCTATGGGTTGAACCCTACCCTTATCTTCACATCATTGCTAATCCTCCATGCTAATCAATTCTCGAACAAAAGGAAGGACAACATTAATGCTTTCTAAATTACAAGCACATCGACAATTTATTTAGTAGCTAACTAAATTCATTCTTAAACAGATGAAGGGTCAATGCATTTTTTTTAAATTACCTTTGCCAAAGACTTTGACAGTTTAATAGTCTCCATAAATTATTTGTTGCTATATTTTTTCCAAATTGGTGAATATTTTTGGGACCCCACCCCAAGCATATTTTGGTCTAGTTATCTTTTTCTATTTAACAAAAGCAAAAGCTTACTTCTCTTTTTTTTCTTCCCATGTAAAATTGAAACATTCTTTCTCGATCTTTTCCAACACACTAATAGGAATGTAAGCCAAAGAATGCCAATACACTGATATGGCCTTCAAGTATAGATTTTATTCATGTTAATCTCCAGCCTCTTGAAATCCATATGTTACACCAAGTGTAACTCTTTTCTCTACTTTTTGTTAAAGCCATATCTAGTCTCTAATACCATAATAATTAGGTTTTAGAACAAAACCTATATATTTAAAACACATATTAAACATTATGTTTTTAAATGATAATATTATGAACAACTCCCTTTCATGGGCTAGAGTTAGCCCATTGCATGCAATGGATGATCTCTGGAATTTTTACTTCCACACCTGGTACAATACAGTATAAATCCAATTTTTCTTTGTATTTTACAGTGCCCCCCATAGACCCATTCCCAAACAACAACACATCATCCACAAATAACAAGTGGGGTGGGACTAATTCTCTCTCGAGTTTGTTGCCATTTATATTTCCATTAGACTAGTAAGCCTTCACAACTCAACTAAGACCCTATGCCACCAATAAAAAATTAATAGGATACAAAGGGAAACCTTCTCTAAGTCCCCTTACTATTTTCAAAAAACTGGAGGCAAATCCATTGATTACAACTGCAAATGAAACAGAGGAGAGATAGGCTACAATTCATCAAACAATAGAATAACACATATCTATTGAATTAGAATTAGTCTCAGGTACAACTAGTTGACATTATCATAATCATTTGATAAACATAACTTAATTATCATTTCATTAGGTTTCTTGGCTTTAATTATATGCATCCCTTCTTGGGCCACTCCAATTTCATCGTAAATTTTTCCATGACTGAGGAAACCAAGTTGTTCTTGAGATATATGCTCATAAAATACTTTATTTAGCCTCCTTGCAATGATCTTTGATATGGTTTTCTAGATTGGGTTACATAGTGAAATGGATATCAACTCCTCAAAATATGAGATAGAGTCGTTCTTTGGAATTAGTGCTATGAAATTAGAGTTTAGAGTGCCTAACACATGACCATAAACATTAGATTCCTTCACCACTTTGAGTAAATCTTCCACTAATAGATCATAGAATCCCAAGTAAAAATCATTGGCATCCATTGGGACTTGCCCACCATTACCTTCAGCTCCTCTTTAGATATCGCTTCCATTATGTCTCCATTTGTTTCATCATCTATGAACTGAGGAAAGAAAGAGGCTAGCTTGATTATCTTAGCCATATCAACTTTCTTTTGTTCCTAGTATAATCTTGATCTGTATTGGATCATTTTATTATTTGTCATCTATCTCGATGCTTTCAAAGTGGAAAAATTCAAGGAATCAATTTGCAAGGTCATTTTAATGGCAGGTACCAATTTGGAAAATTGGGGTCCATAACCTTTTGGATCCATTTTGAGGCATCAAAAAACATTTTTTGAAGTTAAATTTCCCATCATAGCTTGGATTCCGTGATGATATTCTACAAATCAATACCTTTCCAACAATGCAAAAATCACATCAATCAGGGCTTGTATGCAAAAGTTATGCCTCCCGCAAGTTGACCTACCATGTTGACCACCATGGTACGAGAGGATGCCACATCAACCCATGTTACTCATGCATTTGAGGCTATTCATATATGTAATTTCAAGAATATTCTAGAAGGTCCAAATCCCTATCACAATTGAGGACTGAGGAAGTCAAAAACCTACCCCTAGATGGCTATCGGGATATGTTAAATATTGGGCAAGTACGAGGAGAAAGGGTTCCATTCGATGTCACGAAAATAACCCGAGAAAGAGCAATAGAATTTGAGTGTCGTTAACCTTTCACAATCCCTATTCAAGATGGAAGTGAAAGTGAACAGAAAGCCATACCAAGGTGAGATCGATGCATCAAATCTAAATCATTTATTGAAACAACTAGAAGTTCATTTTAGCATTCACCATATAGATGAAGAGTAAAATATTTCATTTTCTAGATTGAAGTTAAAATGCCATGCTTTAACCTGGTGGGAATTCCATATGGAAACACTTAGGTTCGAGGGTGATATGCTAATAACTAGGTGGGGGGACTTCAAAAACCTCATCAATTCCCATTTCTACCATATCGGGTATGTGGATGACCAATGGATCCATTGGCACTACTTTAGGCAGAGGCAGAGGCAGAGTGTATAGGAGTACATGAATAAGTTATAAAGATGGCCACCATGTTGGGTATCTCTCCTAAAAACCTAGATGTACTCCTCAAGTATATGGGGGTTTTACATAATCATTTATGAAAGCAGGTGATGCTTTTCAATCCAAGGATAGTGGATGAGGCATGTGTACAGGCACAATACCTAGAAAACATAGGCCAAAAGAAGGGGCAACCAAGTGGTTCTAAGACAAAAGAGCACCAAGAAGCTTCCAAGGAGGGAAAGAAGAAGTGGAAAGGGAGAAATGATAATAAGATGACAAGAACTGTATATCAATGTAAGGATCCTAGCAACCATTGCAATCATTACAACATTGATGGCCACGTCGAGGGAAAATGTTGGAAACTGCATCTAGAGTCGAACCTGAAGAAACCAAAGAAGGACGAAAAGAAAAAGAACCTTCTAGACACATATTCAAGAAATTAGGTTGAAAGTAGCTCTAATGTGGATGAAAATATTGTCTACACATCTGTACAAAAGGAGGTGAATCTGAGTAGCCTTCATCACAAAGAAGATAAGGACATGACCAAGCTCTTCCATATCAAGATTCAAGTCAAGAAGACCAAGATAAATGCTTTGTTCGACAAAGGTTCATAGACTAATCTCACAGTAGTGGATCTGGTCAACAAGCTTGGATTGGAAGTTTTATCCAAGTGGATATCGGTGGCCACCCACCTCTTCTAGCTAGCTCACATACAGTTTTCATCTTGGCAATTTTTTTCTAACTTTTCGCATCCTAAACTTCTATGGTCGTTTTGAGGCCCTAAATAACATTTTATGGGCTCGCCACAGTCACACTATGTTTCAAGTTAGATTGGGATGACATAATGTGCATTCCTCGAATAGACCTTTCCAACGGGATATCATGCGCCTAAAACATATATCGTATGAAAAAGTTGTGACCCTCAGAAGTTGATGTACCAACTTACCCCATTGGGGCCCACGTGACTTTTGGCGCTTCATCTCCAAGGGTTAGGTTTTTTAATGTCTGGGGTTTTTTTATTACTTCTTGATGCTAAAAAGGCCTGGAGGCCTCATTGTAATGTGCTCAGAATGAATGTGCGTAGTTGCCACATCTATTCTCAGATATTAGCTACCACCATTCAAGCAAGATTGTTTCATTCTGCATTTTACAGTTTCAACATATTTCTTTATTGAATAGAAGTTAAGTTTCATTGTATCTTTGTTATTGTTCTCTATATATATTTGTTAATGTTATATATGTATTTCATTTCATTTCTCTCATAAATATGAATCAATGGTATCAAAGCGTTCTGATCTTCATTTGTTTATATGTGCATCTCCCCAACGAGGTCAAGGTATAAGCAGTTGGGACTTGAACCAGTTGAGCCTTTGCAAGATCGGCCTCATCGAACCTGACGGTCACCCATGGGGGAAGAAAATAAAAATGATGGGGCAAGAGATCCCTTTAAATTGTTGCTCGAGTAATCCCTCGTGCAACAAAGGAACGAGATGATGGATAATTTTGCACAAATTCTTCGATGGCTTCCAGTAGGTGACGCATCTTCCTTGAGCGGAGGCATCGCCCCCTTCAAGGTACATATCAATTTTGATATTCCTATATTTGAAGGTTAATAGATGCATATGTTGTAGACAAATGGTTAAACCTTCTAGAAGGGTATTTTTCTGTTCATAACTTTTTCGATAGAGAAAAGATTACATTTTCGCTCCTTAAGGGTGTCCCCCATGTCAAATATTGGTGGTATACTTTTTGTGAGCAAAATGAAACATAGGGATCTACATTATTTGTAGTCGCACCTAGTTGGGGTTCTTTCAGGGATGTTATTAAGGAACAATACTACCATGTTGGAAGTTATGATGACTTATATACAAGATGGACCACACCATGGCAGGAAAGGGACCAAACAGTTCCAGAGTTCACCAATGTCTTCCATACCTTGCGCACCAAGCTGGGTATCAAAGACTCTGAGCGACATCTAGTGCTCAAGTATTGTAGAGGTCTGCATAGATTAATATAAACAAAAATGGAGTGTCTGAACATCTCGTCATTGGGAGCAGCTTATCGATATGTTTTGAAAATCGAGCAAAAGCTTAAACAAAAGACGTGACAGTTTGGGTCTGCGAACCCCTCACAACAGAAGCAGGGAAAAGGCGGCCCCAACCTGCAAAACAAAGGGCAGATCAAGGATGGAAAACCTCAAGACAACCAGTCTAAATCAAAAACAAAGAAGGAGAATGGGAATACAAAGAAATACATCGGGAAGTGGTGCAAGTTCCATAAGAGCCCCTGGCATAACACTGTTGAATGTCGCTCAAAGCAGTCATTGGTGGGCCTCTGAATTGGATACAGGCTCTGACTCTGAGTCGGAACCATAAAAAGAGAGACGGATCATTGACGCAGAACCCAGTGCCATTGTTGCTACCACCAAGGCCCAGCGCGATGAACCTGATGAACCAAAGGAAGGTGAGCGCCTTTTTCATTCATAGATGTAGGTGAAGGGTACTCCGCTGCACTTCATTGTTGTTAGTGGTAGCCAAAAGAATCTCATCTCAGCATAGGTTGTCAAGCGGTTGGATTTTCCAACAACACCACACCCACAATCGTACACCATCAGATGGCTCCACCAAGGGAGCGATCTTCGCGTCAGCCAACAGTGTCACCTACTCTACGACATCAAACCCTTTAAAGATGAGGTATTGTGTGATGTCGCCCCCCTTGAAGTTTGTGATGTTATTTTGGCCCAACCTTATTTATGGAAACGTCATGTTGTATATGAGTCTAGGCCTCGTAGTGTTGTTATTAATTTAGATAAGAAATTGTACAGGATACTCGAGGTAGTCCCACCTACTACTGTTTCCTTAATCTCTGCCAGGCAATGCAAGAAGGTCATCTCTCAGACCAGGAAGTTTGTTTTCTTTGTGATTTGTGCTCAAATTGAGTGGAAGGTTGTATCCACATCCATGCCCTCCACGACATGTCTCTCCACATAGTAGAAACAAGTGGATAAGGTTGTGGAATAATACAAAGACATCCTCTCCTCACCCACTGGCACACCTTTGCACTGTCAGGTCAAGCACTCAATCGATCTGACCCATGGCGCATTGCTACCCAATGGGTCAGTCTATCATCGCTCTCTGCCAAAAAATGATGAAATCAAGCGCCAGATCCAAGAGTTGCTAAAAAAGGGGCACATCCATCCAAGCTCATCACCTTGTGCAAGCCCCATCATGCTTGGGAAAAAGAAAGACGGGACACTATGACTTTGCATTGATTATTGGGCCCTAAATAAAATCAAAGTCGTGAACCGATACCCAATTCCCCGAATTGATGATCTCCTTGACCAACTCAAGGGGGGGAAATACTTCAGTAAGACTGATCTGAAGTTTGGATACCACCAGGTCCTAATAGAGTAGACCAATGTATGGAAGACTTCCTTCAAGTCTAAAGAAGGTATTTTCGAATGGTTGGTCATGCCCTTTGGCTTGAAAAATTACCCAACAACTTTCACGAGGATGATGGATGATATATTGCAGTCATTCACCAATTCTTTTGTGGTGGTGTATTTGGATGACATCCTCATCTTCAACAAGAGTTGGGCGGAACACTTGTAGCATATTCATCAGGTTTTGTACACTCTACGACAACACAAGCTATATGTAAATTTGGAAAAATGCTCCTTCGGCATGAACAGGGTCCAGTACCTAATATACATCATTGATGAGCATGGGGTGCATTTCGATCTAGCCAAGATCCAGGTCATCTGTAACTGGCTAGACCCAGCCACACTCACTGAGCTTCAGAGCTTCTTAGGCCTTGCCAATTTCTATCGCAGGTTCGTGTTGGGATTCTCGCACATTGCATGGGCCCTTAGCCAAGTGACCATGGGTACTGGAAAGGTAAAATTTGTGTGAGGCTAGTCACAACAAAATGCGTTCGATGATTTGAAGCATCTCTTGTGCTCAGCTCCAGTTCTCTCATTACCCAACCTGCAACAGCCTTTTGAAATTGAGACAGATGCTTCAAACTATGTTGTGGGCGCAATTCTCACTTAACATGGACATCCTCTGACCTATCATAGTGAGACTCTATCATATATTGTCCATAAGTAGCCCACTTATGACAAAGAAATGTACTCCATTGTACAAACCTGTCGCCAATGGAGGCATTACATTCTCGAGAAGGAGACAGTCATCCACATTGATCATAAGCCTCTGTAGTTCATGTAGACATAAGACAAATTGCAGAATGATTGCCATCAGAAGTGGTCCACATACTTGCAATAGTTTTGTCTCAACTTCAGGTATAAGCCAGGGAGCACCAATTGTGTCGTTGACTGCCTCAGTCAACCTCCAGTTGTAACCATGGTGCTACACTCTTGTGGACATGAGACCTCTTGATGGCCCCAACTCTACGAGAGAGATCCTGACCTTGCCACTACCTACCATATGTTGGGCACAAACACAACTATCACTGATTTCCATCTTCAGGACGGGTTTTGTGCCATCTGGGACATATTTGTGTCCCATTAAGTGAGCAAGTGAAGCTGATTTGGGAAGCTCACTACAGTCGAGTGGCAAGACACTTTGGCGTAGAAAAGAAAATGCAGTGCTACAGTAACATTTCTATTGGTCAAAACGCCAACATGATGTCAGCAAGTATATCAAGTCCTGTGCAATTTCCAAACCAGTCATTAAGAAACAAGGCATGTACACCCCTCTGCCTACTCCCAATAGGCCCTGAGAATTCATATCGATGGACTAGATGTTGGGCCTTCCTTCAACCAAGCAGATAAATGACTGTGTTTTCATGGTTGTCAATCAATTTTCCAAGACGACGATTATGGTCGCCTGCAAGAAGAGAATCACAGCGGAGGCCACTGCCAAGCTCTTCTTTAAATGAGTGTGGGTACATTTTATAATACCACATATAATCATCTCAAATTGGGATAGTTGATTCCTCAACACATTATGGTCGAGCCTCTAGTCACGGTTGGACACCAAGCTCTATAAATCCACGGCCTTCCACCCCCAAACGAATGGCCAAACTAAGGTCGTCAACAAGATGATCGTGCATATCTTCCGCATGTACAATTCCAAGCATCCATGCACATGCGATGAGAGACTTCCTTATGTTCAACATAGTTACAACATATCCATACATAGCTCAACCAACCACATCCCCTTTCAGGTGGGGTTGGGACTTCAACCATTAGGTCCCATGGATGTTGCACTACCCTTGCGTCCACCTAGGAAAAATCATCCCATGCTCAAACCAAAGCCGACAAAGCCACCTAATTCATTGAACAAATCCAACACATCCACCAATAGGTTCATTATATTTTGCAGAAGTCCAATGACAAGTACAAGCAGTGCCATGATCAACATCGGGTGCCACACAAGTTTCGACTGAGAGATAAAGTTTGGTTGCACTTGCAGAAAAAATGTCTTACATGGTCCCATCGGAAGCTCTGTCCACTCCACTATGGACCTTACACCATCACCAAGGTTGTGGGTGACAATGATTTTGAGCTCAACATTCCCCCTTTCCTTGGCATGCACCCAATGTTTAATGTGGACCTCCTTCAAACCATATTTTCCACCATTATTGGACACCTTAGAGATAACAAAACAATTGCCACCGACAGAGCTCAACCCTGACTGTATGGAACATACATCCACTGATTAGATCGTGGACACACAGTTCAAGGGCACTTTCCAATAGAAGCTTCAAGTTTATCGTGCTGTCAAAGAGGGACAACTCCTACACCAAGGCAAGTGGCTCACCTGGGGCCAAATTCAACATAAATTTCCTCATTTTATGGGGGAATTCAATGCAATGGAGACCATTGCTTCTTAAAGAGGGAGGATTGATCCATGTGGATATCTTTGGCCACCCACCCCTTCCAGCTGGCTCACATACAATTTTTATCTTGACAATTTTTTTCTAGATTTTCAAGTCCTAAACTTTTGGGGTCGTTTTCAGTCGCTAAACAACGTTTTTTGGGCTCGCCATAATCACAATATAAATAGAGTCAATGTGTAACAACATATTTTGTATTCCTCAAATATACCTTTCCAATGGGCTATCGTGCATTTAAAATGGAGATCGTAAGCAAAAGTTACGACCCAGGGAAGTTGATGTACCAACTCACCCCATTCGAGCCCACATGACTTTTGGCGCTTCATCTCCTAAGGTTAGGTTTCTAGATGTCTAGGGTTTTCTTATTACTTATTGATGCTAAAAATGTCTGGAGGCCTCATTGTAAGGTTTTGAGAATGAATACACATAGCTTCCACATCTCTTCTCAGAGATTAACTACCACCATTCGAGCAAGATTGTTTCATTATGCATTTTACAATTTCAACAAATTTCTTTATTGAATAGAAGTTAAGTTTCATTGTATCTCTGTTATTGTTTTCTGTATATCTATATTAATGTTATATATATATGTATTTCAATTTGTTCCACTCATAATTCTGGATCAAGGTTCACAATCATTCTAGCCCCTATCCATTGAGTTGGGTAAACAAGGATGCAAAGATCAAGGTAACAAAACAGTGCAAGATTAAATTTGTTGTTAGTATTGATTTTATAGATGAAGTAGAACTGGATGTAGTACTACTAGATGTATGCAAAGTAGTGTTTGGAAGCCCCTACATGTATACAAGGGATTCCATCTTCATGCATAGACATAATCAATACTACCTCATAAAGTTTGGGAAATCCTTCATCATCATCGTACACAAAGGAAAATCAAAATTGTCACTAGTAATTGCCAATCAAGCTAAGGAATTGATTAGTTCCAACGAGAAATATGTTTTACTCTTTCCAAAAGAAAATCAGTCTGGTGAAGAGTCGTTAAAATTAAACACATCCATGGAAGGGTGTACTAAAGAGAAGAAGCATATGTTAGAGGAGTTGCTACAAACATACAAAGAAGTGTTTCAGCAGCCTAAAGGGCTACAACCTAAGAGGGAAGTGGAGCATGAAATCCAATTATTTCTAGACTCCCCCTTGTTAAATATTGGGTTGTATAGACAGTATGTTATGGAAGAAAAGAAATAAATAAGCAGTTGCAACAATTGTTGGAGCATGGTGTGATTCGAACAAGTAACTCACCTTGTGGGTCACTCATCATGATTATGCCCAAGAAGGATGAGACTTGGGGAATGTGTATCGATTACAAGGTAGTAAACAAGATTACACTGAAAAATCAATACCCTATATCAAGGATTGATGAGCTATTGAACCAGCTACAACATGCAAAGTACTCCACTAAGCTAGATTTGAAATCAGGATATCACCGGGTATGATTCAAAGAAGAATATACCTGCAAGACTTCCTTCAAGACATTATAAGGTTTTTATAAGTGGTTGGTTCTGTCATTCAGTTTATGCAATGCACTAACTACATTTATGAGACTAATGAATGATGTTTTACGTCATTATCTAGATTCATTTGTTATTGTTTATTTTGATGATATATTGGTTTATAGTGCTACCTGGTAGGAGCACATCTCACATCTTACGTAGGTGTTAGAGACCCTGAAGAAGAACCAAATACTGGCCAATCTCAAGAAATGCAAGTTTTCTCAACAGTCTTTGGTGTATTTAGGGCATGTGATCGGTGGAGGCAAGATCAAGATAGATCCTTCTAAGATGGAGGCCATCATGAAATGGCCAGTTCCTACAAGTTGCACATAAGTTACGAGCTTTGTTCGGACAACACAATAATTACGAAATTTCATAGCTTTGTTTTCAACAGTAGTTGTATCACTCCACTCAATAACAACAGGCAGTAAGAGTTTCTAGTGGGGAAAGAATCAATAGAAGGATTTTGATGAGATGAAAAGAAAGATCAGTCAAGAACCAATGCTTGCACTACCAAAATTGCAGAAGCCCTTTGAAGTGGAGATAGATGCAAGTGGGTGTGCCATGGGAGCAATGTTGATGTAGGGAGGAAGGCCCATCTGTTATCATTCTAAAGTATTTCATGGGGCGGTTCTCAATTACCCTACCTACAACAAGGATCTATTTACCTTGGTACATTTTTTCAAAACATGGAAGCACTATCTAATGGGAAAGGGGACCATCGTCCACACAGATTACCAACTGCTCCAGTATTTGTAGGACGAAAGTAAGTTACAACAAACCGGGAGCTACAAATGGATGGGGTTCTTACAATATTTTAATTTGGTCATAAAGTATAATAAGGGTAGCACAAACAAGTTGGTAGACATGCTTTCACGACCACCAACATCAAAGATTACAGATTTGGGAACTCTTGTGCACATGGAGCCTTTTACCCATGATGCATTGATCAAAATCTGGACCAGGGGTCAAATTTTAGCTCAAAAATCAACGTTCTCAGAATTTCCTCAAAACGAACGAGAGCATATCCCTCGTCGTCACAAACCCAATGCAACTCGTTTGGGTTCAAACGGACGTCGGGAGCGAGAGATATCGCGATCTGTTCGAATTGCCAAACAGGTAAAAAAAGGGATGTTGACTGTGCAGTCCGTACAGTTTGTACGGATGTTGACTGTGCAGTCCGTACAGTTTGTATGGATGTTGACTGTGCAGTCCGTACAGTTTGTATGGATGTTGACGTGGCATAGGTGACATGGCAGTTTCGAATTGGATGGCAGTTGGATGAATCATTTGATGACACGTGGCATTATTTTGACAAGTGTTTTGGTGCCACGTGGCCCAGTCTGGGCTGCCACGTGGCACCCTGTTATTGGGTGGTTTGGTTAAAAGTTATGGAGTCGACCGGACTCGACCCCGTGACCTCCACCTCTGTCCAAGCTTTAACAAAGTCTGAACAACCAACGCGCCACATTATATGTCTTGTTATATATATGGGATTATATTTATTTATGTTTGACATATTGTATTGTTGGCACGGGGGTCAGGCTGGGGCTTAGCTCCAGCCCCCGAGTTTATGCTTTCACATGTGACCCGTGGTATATACGGAGAGTGCGCGCATATTTATTGGAAGTCTAGCCCGCGGTCTTGTGTATTGGTTCATATGGCCACCAGTTAATATATTGTGCGCGCGGGATTTGGTACAAAAAGGTTAGCCCCCGGTCGCGCACTCCATTACATATGACTGTGTCTATTTGTGCATAGGAATTCGGATTCGGTTTAAATGGTTTAACCACGCGCCCGACAAGTGGCATTTAGCCATTGGTTTTTTAAACAAAACTCAGTTTTTTGTATTTGCGCATGGTCGTATGGTGCCCATATTCCCAACGGCTTGCGGTTGGGGGTTTTAGTTTTGTTAACCATTCTACAGTTTGCACTATTATGCGATTGCGCCCGGTGCTGGGTTTAAGCACACGTTTTGGAGCGTGTTCTTGGTTGAGAGCCCAGAAGGTGCGTTTTGGCGAACCGGAGACAACAAGCTTGAAGGAAGAGAATGGCAGGAGGCCTATCTTCTTCATTTTTTGGCCGAATGAGGTGTCGTAAAAGCCTAGCTAGGGGTTTTTTGACGTTCTAAATCCATTGGCACTATTTTCACAGCCATTTTAAGACTTCTTTTGTAGGTTTTTAACCATTTAAGTTTTAGGAAGCTCCAGGGAGCTTGAAGCCCTCATTGATTGAGGTCATGTTTTGGTGAGTCCAAGTTTGTTTTATGTGACTGAATAGTCATTTTTGGCTAATTGTTATGCTCTGAACACATTGGGACAGGTTTCAGAGGCTTTTGAGGGCTTTTACAGGTGTTTTTTCCAAAGAGAATCTTAGTGAAGCTTATGGCCACATGTAGAAGAGGTCATGCCCGGATGAGCCATGATTCGTTTTCAGAGTTTTATTAGTCATTTTTGGGGTTTTTATGTATTCTGATCCCAATGGTACAGTCAGAATTTCCATTGGAGTTTAGCAGCATCTTGTAAAAGATTTTTTGACAAATTAATCCCAGAGAACCAAGTCCATTGATGGAGGCTCAAGGAGATGTATCCCGGAGAGGGGTGAACTCCTTTATAATGTTGTTATTGTTGTGAGATTGATGGTTTATTTGTTGCAAGTTATGTTGCTGTGTATTTATTTAAAGCACATATTTAACCATTTAAAAGAACATTTTCTCACACATGAACATTTAAAGGAAGAAGCATGAACTTAACACATAATCTATCTTGCATATTTTAACACCTGAAGCAAGGTCCTGTAAAGTTTATTTTAATGAAGTAGAGTGTGCTTGCATAGCATAACAAGTCAGCCTTCTATTTTCAGATCATGCATACAAAGAGACATACACAAATGATGAGGACTTCAAGGAGGTGTTTCAGCAGCTACATGGCTAAATTCATATAGAATAAGGTGATGGAAAGGATGACTATCATTTCTAGAATGGTTTACTCTACAAGCTCGACAATCTCTGTGTTCCTAAAGGTGATTGATTGGATCTTATCAAAGAGGCTCACACCTCCAAGGCTGTAGGACATTTTGGTGTTGGGAAGACAATTGCCAACTTACATAGGTATGTGTATTGGCCCAGAATGCAAGAATATGTAGCACGGTATATTATAGGATGTATACTTTGTTGTGCTAGCAAACCCAACAATAGGAGGCAAGGTCTATACCATCCCTTACTTGTACCCACTCGACCTTGGGAAAGAATTTCCAGGGATTTTGTTGGAGGATTACCAACAAACCAGAAGGGACATGAGTGGTAGTTGATAGGTTCAGCAAGATGTGCATTATCATGCCTTGTAAAAAGACCATCAACAGACAAGAAGCAAAAATAATTTTCTTTAAGAAAGTCTGGGTGCACTTTGGGATACCGAGGAGCATCATCTCAGATAGAGATACTGAATTTCTCAGTGCATTTAGGACTACTTTGTGGGAGAAGATGGGAATTAAGTTGAAGAGGTCTACAACATGCCATCCATAGACATATGGGTTAACAGAAGTAGTCAACAAGACTTTGGTGCATATTTTTAGGGGTTACAATCAAAAGCATCCAAAGACCTAGGATGAAAATCCGATCTATATACAACACTCTTATAACATAGCAGTCCACACTTCTATTGGCAACTAATCTTTTGAAACTTGCTTTGGATATTTGTCGCCTTCACCCTTATATGTTGTATATGAACATCAAGTAGGGGTGAGGGAGGAACTCACGAGAGATGCATTAAAGGTAGAAAAAAATGTTGAGAAGATTAGGCAGATCCATTTGCAAGTACAAGAGACATTGAAGTAGTTGCAAGAAAAGGACAAGGCTCGACATGACGAGCACAAAACAAAGAGAACATTTAGAGTGGGAGACAGAGTATGGTTACAGTTGAATGAGGAAAGACTATAGGGTCCTAGTACGAATATCAAGGCTCTGCAGTATGGTCCTTTTGAGGTATTGGAAAAGGTGGAAGACAGCGCCTATAGACTCAGTATACCCCCATACATGCACATTTACTCAACAATGAATGTGAATAATCTCAACTTCTATGAGCCCTCCATGTTGGATTAGGAGGACGAGCAGGTTCTACCTTACATAGATGATTTAACACTAGATGCTTGGGCAAAGTTGATAGAGGACATAGTTTTGCAGAAGCGATCCAGAACTACAAGACAAAGGCAGCATGACCTTTGGTAGATTGGGTTGAAAGGACAACTTCTAGGTAAAGCAAAGTGGTACTCCAGGGAGAAGGTCGAGGAAAAAATTCCTCACCTCATTCAATAAAGCTTTTAGGGACCAAAAGTCTCTCTAAATGGGGAGGTATGATTTTGATTGGATCATTATATTATTTGTCTCCTGTCTCGATGCTTTCATAGTGGAAAATTTTGAGGAATCAACTTGCAGGGTCATTTTAGTAGTAGATCCCAGTTTGGAAAATTGGAGTTTGAAACCTTGCAGAGCCATTTTGAGGTATCAAACGACAGTTTTTGGGGTTAAAACTATCCCAGCATTCTTTAGACCCAGCGACGTTATTCTACGCATCAAGCCCTTTCAAAGGTGCAAAAATCGCGTCAATCAGAGCTCGTATGCAAAAGTTATGCCTCTCACAAGTTGACCTACCATGTTGACCACCATGGTACGAGAGGATGCCATATCAACCCATGTTACTCACGCATATGGGGCTAGCCATTTATGTAATTTCAAGAAGATTCTAGAAGGTCCAAAACCCTATCACAATCAAGGGTTAAGGAAATAAAAAACCTACCCCTAGATGGCTATCGAGCTATGTTAAATACCAAGACGCTACGAGGAGAAGGGGTTCCACTCGATGCTATTGTATTTTGTTCCATGGCATAGCAGAACAATTGGGAGTGAGAAATTAGAGAGCATAACAGAGGGGGTTAATGTTCTGTAGCAACCTAACAGGCCACAGATCAAGAGTAACTCCGTAGAGAGTGCCTTCTCCTTTGTACTTGCATTATTTCCATATTATAGAAAAGAGAGTAAAGCAACCTCACCTTCTAGCCGGATTTTCTCTCGTAAGGGTTTCCCTGAGCAAATATTTGTGTTCTTTTGTGGATGATGTGTGATTGTATTTTAATGTTCTTTATTTTCCACATTTCATCTATTTCATGCATTAGTTGAAAATTAATAACTAATATTTTGGAATCTAAAAGAATTTAACGTTCATAGTGTATATTTCAGTTTTATTTATTAGATCTGTTGTGATGAACTTTTCTAGTGGAATATCCACGACAATTTACAGATCAATTTTTCTAAAACTGGAAACCCCAAAATCAGTTATGCCTTGAAATATCTTCACCCTCCTACCTTTATACACTTCCATCACCTCATTGTATTCATATTCTTCCTTTTCTTTGCTTAGATTTGGAAAAATTTAATGTTTTTTATCACCTTGAGCCAACCATATGGTGTTTCCCTTCAATATCTACTTAGGTTCTTCTCATTCCAAGATTCTTCTCTTGACACCCTCCAAATCCTCAAGCTTAACCTTCTTTTCATTAGAGAAGACCTCGAGACTATTTTGTTCATATATCTGTGTTATTTGCAATTCAACTTTTGTCGGTTGTTGTTGATAATTTAAGTATTTCTATATCGCCTAGGCTATAACTACCTTCTTGACTCTTTTAAGGTTTTCAAAAAAATTATGCACTGTATATCCTGATTAGAAAGGCCTCCATTCTTCCTCGACCAAACTCACAAAAACTTTATTCGAGAACTAGAAAGAATTAAATTTAAGGGACTAACCAATTTCTCCTCATCTTCCTCTACCTAAATTAGCAAGATTGGTAAGTGATTTGAAGTACCCATGTGCCAACCCAAGAATGAATAATATCTTATCTTGTGATAACAACCTAAAAAACTAGAAATCTATGAAGTCCTTTGAAATGCCCTCTTCACTCTCTCTTAAATTCCTCCATGTAGGCATTAATCTAATTGGTTCTACATCACATAACCAAGCTTCTTCAATTTTATGTAGGAAATAATCCACTAAATTGTCCATTCTTGCTACTTCCCTCCACACCTCAACCCTTATGGTAACAAAATTAAGATCCACCCTACACTTGCATAATTCAAACAAGGGGGTCTCATGCACCAATTTGGTGTTTGGCTTGGCCGTGACCTTAAAATTTGATTATTATTATTATTATTATTATTATTATTATTATTATTATTATTATTATTATTACTTTCCTATCAACATATGGACATGTTGAGGGGGATAAATTCCCTTTGCTCAATAGTACGGATTAAAGCCAAGGACTAGGACTAATTAGACTCTTCCATGTTTGGTATGGAATAATCCTTTGGATTAATGGTCTGACAACCATTCGATGAGCTTTCAAACTTATCTAATTTTGTTCTTTTTATTGTTTTGTGTTTTAAGTCTCTACTATAGAAAATAAGTAAACTAAGGATTTTGGAAAAATCCATGTTGAGGATAACCTATGGCAATAGTTAATGAAAACTATCTAAGAATTTATATTCCAAAAGAAATGATTCCACTACGAATACATTACTCATCAAATAGCATCAAAGAAACAATAACTAATTAACAACAGAAAGAGATAAGATTTAATTATGAGACATTCAGAAATAATTCCAGAATATCTCAGATAACATAAAAAGAATATTAACTAATAAAGCAAATAATAGTTTACCGAAAGTATCCCACAATTCATGCAACCAACTAAGATAACTCAATAGTGTTGAAATTCTTACTAGATGAATGTATTATTTAATCAATTGTAGAATAATTGACAATAATGAATAAACACACAAAATTTCAGCAAATAAGAATGTCTCGACTCCAAAAGAGTTTTTGAATTCAACATCAAAATAATCCTCCTCTTACAATCGTCTTGAAATCCCTCTAGAGATCGATCTCTTGAAAATAATTTGAGAGATCAAAGACCCCTTTACTCGGAGGTTTATCTCTTTATTTGTAAGATAAAAACTAATTTAATTATGGAATAAAAATAAAATTGACTTTATTAAAAGTCATGCAATCTCCTCGTGTAATTTCCATCTTCAGTGAACAAAAGTCTCGATAAATCATCCATGCAAAAATCTATGCATTTAGCCCCATCTCCAATTAATTGTTGACTTCAATTCATGCATGCTCCACCTCATAAATCTTTCTTTGATTAAATAATTCAACCTATTGTTTTTTCTTTAGCAACCTCATGATTGCATCTTTAATTTGATTTTATTTATTTATTTTAGGCACAATGAACTTCAACTGAGTTGTTATTCAATCTTCAATAATCATCCACTTCTAAAATTAGAATGTTCATGCACCCAATTTACAATTCTTCCAACTCTATTTTGATACTTGTGTTTGTTTACTGTCGAAAATCTACAAGCTTACAACATACAACATTGAAATTCTTCTCACCATGCTACATGATTCCCCTTGCATGTACTTGGATCATAAAAAATGTGTATTAGGAATATAAATATCTTTTTCGTAACTAATTTATCAGATAAATCAATTACTTGATCTTAAAATGTCATATGCAAGTCACTTCACTGAGCCCGATTTCCTTTATTTTGAAAACCTGAAACAAATTGTGTCAAATCAATACAAAATTATAAAATAAAAGTTGTAGATCTTGACAATAAATTTTCAATGATACAAGGAATTCTCAAAACAGGGATTAGAATCAAAAGTTATCATGAAAATACCATAAGAATTTTACATGTCATAGATTTATTTCAAAAACCATAAGCAAATAATGCAGAATCCCAAAAAACTTATAACTACAAAGTTGTAGAGCTCGGAGATACCTTTCTAATGGTATAATCCATGCCTCAGTTGAAGTTGAAAATCAAAATTTATCACAAAAATATGAAAACAAGTTTTTCTCTCATTAACGACCTTTTAGACGTTTTCTGCGCTCGAGAAAAAGCATGGAATTTTTTAGCACAATTCATGTGGCCTATCAATGGTCAGAATTTGTTCTTGTTGGTGATTAGACAATTAGATTCATTCATTGGCAAAGTTTCATCGGAATTAGCGATTAGTCATGACATATTAAGCATTGAAGCGATATGGGTTGACATCGATAGTTAATCGGAGATCGGGAGAACATGTTTACGCGGGAAACTTCAAATATTGTGGATCATGTCAATGCCCGATGAGTTCATCGGCGTCAGCAGAACGGTGTGTATACTTACCAAAACACTCCATCAAAAACCCTCAACTATCGATGATAATAAGAGAAATCTGTACCGTAATGAAGCGGTAGGTGACGTGGCATCTGACGTTGTAGGTAGGTAGTGGGAAAGATAATGTGGTAAATGACATGGCGATTGACATGGTGGGTGACGTGTTATATGATGTGGCATCTATGTGGCAAAAATATGGTGCAGAAGATGATGTTGTAGTCTAAGGAATTAGGGCAGACATTCAAGAGACTCATTAAGCACATCAAGACACATACATAATCCCCAGAAAGAAAGAGATAATTGTGGGGAAGGATATCCAACCGCTTTCTTATTCCTCCTTTAGGGTTGTTTATACAATGGGTAAATGGTTGGAGCGGTTGCACCCACTCCAACTAATCATTTGTTTAGATGTTTTTTATCCTTTATTACATACATTCATATATATTTACTTGATTTTATCCACTCTATGTCTAATGTCTAATAATACATGTATGTGATGATTATTAGGGCCTAAAAGGCCCCCTCAACATCTCCCCCACACTCAAATCCTTGCTCGTCTCAAGAAAGTGTGTAGATAACTAATGACCTGTTACTCTTTGGCCTTTGTCTTCAATCTGGTAGTGACATGTGCAGTCAGTGAGTCTCGTAACGCTTTGCTCCCACCCAACAATGATCCTCTTGATCCTATTATTACACCTTTCTCTCTGGTGCCTCTAAAGTGGTGAGTGGCTTGTCTTGGGCTCATCTCTAACCTGCACAACAATCGTAGCAGGATGGTTCATTAGCCCATGTGAGTGTCTTACTCTGTGCTTTGCCAATCTACCATTTCTCTACTTTCTGGCTTTCGAGGTCACAACTTGGGAACTACTCTGCAACTTTTATATCGGGGAGTTCAATTAATCTAGTCATTCTTCTTTCATCATCTTTTCTTTTCAGCTCTCGTGTGTGGGTCTGTTAAGATATGTCTCTTTCTGGACTGCCTTCAACCGCTACCAACATTTTACGATCGTCGTGCTCTCTCAACTGCTATGTGTTTATTGCTTTGCTTTACTCGTCAAACTTGGATGTGTTTCTTTAATTTTTTCTAGTCTCTGAAAATAAACGGAGTCTACATTTATATGAAGGACGACTCGACTACGACTTTACATGAACATTACAAAATCAACTAAGTATTGTCAATTGAATATTGACTTACGCCGGTGAAGGACCGATCTCGTCAACTAAAGAATGACTTATGTTACAATGATGGAGGGGATCGCCTACCTTTGAAAGACACATATTTGATCCCCTCCTTACATTAGACACGATCTCAATTTTACATTGATATAACTTGGTTAAATGATACTTGATTGACTCAGAGTCAATAGACAACATTGTTTTTTTCCTTTTTCATACTAGAGTATCTTTAGACTTACTCAACTTCAACTAAACTATTATCCTTCATGTAGTACATTATTCATCATACTCCATTTATATGTGTGACAACATTACAAAATATGTGGACTGCTAACTTGAATTTTGAAGCCTTACTTCTTTTGATTCTATCTTGATCATGCAATTTGAATGTCAGACTAAGGATTTTTTTAAGTTCCTCCAATGTACATAGAAGGCCCTTCTTTCATATTTCCTTTGTTATCACTCTCAAGTTAATCTGTGCCAAGTCAGGGTTCTTGAAACAAGATTAGTAGAGAGTACATCCAATCCTCTTCGTCTTCGACCACCGAGTATTTTCTTATAGTGTGGAATTCAATCCAATAACATATGAAGTGCATCGACCATTCCATGCCAAAAATAGTATGTATAATTTAATCATATTGAAATAATATCACATCGAGAGGAAACTTTGGTTGATCTATTATTATTATTATTATTGAGTTTGATTTATTGTCCTGTCCTCTGCTTATGGCCCTTGAATAGATATCAAATCTCTTCCATCACTTATCAATTAGTTGAGTATTGCATTGTCAGAGCAAAATAGAGAAAATACATGGATATGTAGAGCAAATTTATTTTTGATTTGTGGATGAGTGAATTAGCATGCATAAAGTCACCGTGTGAGAAAAACATGATTTCTTTGACTTAATAATTCATGATGTCATATTTGTACATCAATCAATTGAACATTTGGCACCAACGAAATGATATTGACTCTATCCATTTTGTCTTCATAAAAGAAAAGAAAAAAATCATATCCAACAAAGTACTAAAATTTATCCAAAGCATGGTTATCCCCATCATCGCCCAAAGTGAGGAGAGTTTGTATTGTTTCCTTTCCTGAATGTTGGGACAACACTCCCTTTCTTTCCAATGCCAAGAAAAATTGTGCATGCTCCAAGAATATAGTATGCCCATATTGAGCGATGGTTGGACCATGTATCTTCTAATGCACATAGACCCTCAAAGTATTAAAACCTTCAAAGGAACATTAAAATCTGACTAGGGTTGTCAATATGCATACCAACATGGATACAGACTCAACGCACTTACTGGTAAGAGTTACCGCAGAGTCAACACATTATCTCCTCGCATATACTCACCAAAAAATTATTCAAACATGATCCCATCAACTCATTAACCCATCGTCTACCACAGTGGTGCAATCACTCTAGCAGGCATGGAGTTTGTGCTTAATCACATATATCATGATGCATTATGCTGAAATTTTCTCAAGATAGGATTGCACTCCACCAAATGCACATAAATACTCTACGATAAATCCTTGAACTTTGTAGTGTCCCAAAGAAAGTCATCCATAAGTGTTCCACGTCCTGGATCCAACTCCACAAGGTTTTCTTGCTTTCGCTAGCCCATCTGTTCCCATAAACACATGCTCCATACTCCAACTAACTCACCAAATATCTGACTGACTTTGGGAGAGTTGATAAAGTGTCTACCACCAACAAACACATCTCAATTCATATAAAACCAAGCAATAAGATTTGTAAATACTTCACTTGTGTACTATGCCTTTGTAATGGGCCCTCCATGAATTTTAAGATGTTGTTTATGTTTTTAACCATGGGAAATTCCTTGCAAAGCTTGTGCTCGTGCCCATACATTTGTTTTTAAATTCATTCTTAACTAAGTCTCCTCATCAACAATAAATTGCGCTCAGAGCATTATTTTATTTTATTTACATGCAAACCCTTGACATGTGAATCTTTTTCATCTCTTTCAAACTCATATTACATGAAACACCAACAAAAATGGTCCATAATAAACTTTTAAAATAATTACCAGCATTCTTCAATCATTTTTCGTAAGCATCTTTAGAAGTGAATATCTATAGCAACGACTTTCTTATTATTTTATTCTCTAGAGATATACTTACCTTTGGTTTTGTATTTTCTCGTTCTTATATGCAGGCTTCTTCCGGGTGACTCTCATCGACCAAGAAGAAGGTCGCTCCAAGATCGTCTTCAATGGAAAATTCTTTATTTCCACGAGCATCTCAACAAATTGTCCCAGATCAAGTCACAGGCAACAAAACCAAAATGTTGTAGTCTAAGGAATTAGGGAAAACATTTAAGAGACTCATTAAGCACATCAAGACACACACATAATCCCAAGAAATAAGGAGATAAATGGGGGGAAGGATATCCAATCGCTTTCTTATTCCTCCTTTAGGGTTATTTATACAATATGTAAATGGTTGGCGCAGTTGCACGCACTCCAACCAATCATTCGTTTAGGTGCTTTTTATCCTTTATTACATACATTCATATATATTTACTTGAATTTATCCACTCTATGCCCAATGTCTAATAATACATGTATGTGATGACTATTAGGGCCTAAGAGGCCCCCTCAACATATGATGTGGCATGTTGTTGTGGCGATCGACATGGTAGGTACGTGAAGTGACGTTGCAGTGTACGATTGATAACGTGGCAGGTGGACATGGCATATGATGTGGATTTTTTATGGCCCTAAAAAAGGGATGTATTTCATGCTGAGGATTTCAACGGGCAAGATCGATCCTTGTTCGTGATCGAACGATTAGGATTCATTCTTTTGGAAAACCAAGGTCATCAATCATCGACAAAATACGTTAACTATTGCACCAAACCCATGATATTTCCACCTATGTAAATGGTTCATTCGTGATTGGCAGAATATGTTAATTATTTACAACTCCAATGCATTACTTCGATTCCCGATGGTTTAATTGACAATGGGTGGAATTTTTTATACGTTTTGAGCTCACTTGACTTTATGTCGATCCCGATCATTGGCACTTCTCTTAGACTCTCATCAGCATCGAGGTTTTGTAAATCACTTTGCTTGGAATTTCGACCCGATCCTTCGATGAGTTCATACATTTTGGAGAATGTTGTGATTTTGCTCTTTTTCAATTATATCTTTTGTTTTCCTTTCCCAATGTAAAAAATGAGATTTTTTGGGTTTTCTTGAGAATTTTAAATGCAAAGAAAACAAAGGAAAAAAATGCATAAACTTAACAAAGGGAAAATATGCAACCTATGTAAATCGAAAAGAAGAAGGTGCAAATTATTAAAAGGAAAAAGTGGTCCCCAAAATTGAAAATTTTAAGGATGTGTTTAGGACTCAACATGACCATAAATATTAACCACACAATAGGTTTTCCTTATCTCCAATCGTTACACATTATTTTGGTCATCTTCATGATCCATTGACAAACATGTGTTCATGTTCCCAAAAGAGTCTATATTCATGAGAAAGGTGACTGACTTTCTCTTATCAAAAACCTTATTAAGGAGGGTCGTCGCAAGCTGCACCATAAACAGAGTGGGACGATGCCTGGTCGTTTCCCTCTGCTCTAAAGCTGATTTGCAACGTCTCTACAAGTTGCTCTACAGCTAGGGTGTGACGATGTCAAGAAGCTAATAAAAGGTCTAACTTCACGAAAGTTCTAGAAGGGGATATTCTAGAAGATGAAGTGGCATCTGTATGGTTGGGATCCTACTCGCTTCTCTGATTTGGTGGGATCATCCTAATCTCTTCAACCATCTCTCTTTCCCCTATATAAAGAGGGATTTCTCATGGAAAAGGCTAAGGTTGATGAAGGTTGATTCAAGCAAGATTATTATTGAATAGGCTAAGAATTGGATGAGGAATTCTACTTCAGTTCATACTTGAGAGCTTCATTTCAGTTTATCAAGTCATTGTGGATCTTCTTCATTCAAGGATTGGAGTAAGTGTGTGTGTTGGAGCAAAGGGTCATTGGAAGGGGACCTTGCAACACCAAGGCTTTGGTTGTAATATCCACTTTCATTTTAATATGATACAGTGATATGTTTCTTTCCCATAAAACTTATCTCGTTTTATTGTATGTTTCCTTGATCACATATATAAGTTCTCTTTGAATATGCTATATTGCTTTCACTTTGGATGGCTTGTGTTCCCTTGCAGATTCAATATCATAGGAGCATTGGACTGAATCTAGGACGACAACGACAAGAGGAAGCGATATTTAAATGGTATGTTGCACGTCTCTTGTTTGATAGTAATTTCAATGATTAGAGCTTAGGGAAAACGTCATGTCATGTTCTATTTTGTTCTAGATCTAGGTGAATCTAGGGAGATATGTTTATGTCTGTATTTACCAATAAGTCCTATAACAAAATTGGCGACCATACTGGGGATATGACCTCCTTTTGATTTTTTGTTTCCCATTTGCCTTTAGACTACTTTTCTCTGATAACTTTCATTCTCTAAGTCTATGGGTGATCCATCTAGACTCACTCGGTTTAAACATTCCTTTAGGTTTTTTGTCTTTCTTCCAAAATTTTCAAATTTACAGACCTCATCGCACCATATCTCATTAACAGCCTACGATGACCTCGAGACATCGCTCTGTACTTAGCCAATCCAGTACGAAGACATCGCACTCTGCTCTGCCAGTGGCCTGCAACGACCTTAGCTCGTCGCTCTATGTCCTATACCCAGCCTGCGACGACTCCTGTAGGTTTTGATGGAGTAAGTCATTTTGTCTTTTACTACCCAGATTTGCCTTAGTAGCCTAGGGTGAAATTTTTATACCCCTGTTTGATTGATTCCTTATTTTAGAACTTGCTTTTGATTGGTTTCCAGTGATTGAAAATATTTCTTTGCATTTTTTCAAGTTTTTTTACTCATACTCATTACCACAAGGATATAATCTCATATCTTCACCTGCGTGCTTGTTTGACAGAGGGTATTTGGTTTGTTTTAAAGTTTTGGATTCATTATGTCTGTCAGATTGTTTGTTGATTAGGAAATACTTTTTGCCTGCTTCCATCAAAAGATTTTTTTGTCTTTTTCATTTTTGTCTACATTACGAACTTAGTTTGGGAATTGTGTTGTGAGTGTATTGATTTTATTTTATTACACTTTCCTTTCACCTTTATATCTCTGATTTGATTTGGGAAAGGAAGAATTCGAATCATTTGTTCATTGTAGTAATCTCTTGCAGGAAATTTTTTTACATTCAAAATATAAAAAATTGGAGAATTTTATAGTTTGTGATTGTTTGGAATTGTGTTCATTCGAAATTAAGGAATTGTAATTCATAGCTTGTTGTACTTCGAAAGAAATACCTTCTCCCTACTGTAACTAGAGTTCATCGAATTGGAAATTGCACATTCATCTCTTCTTGCATTTTATTAGGTCAATGTCTTAACATCAACAATTTCACTTCCACCTCCCTCTTTGAGTAAGCAACAACCTCTGAAACACGACGTAAATTTAAAATTTGTTAGTAACTTTTATTTTCTAGGGATCTTTTTCACCAACATTCGCTGGGATAGCACTTTGGAATAGGTTGTAAGGCACACTCTCCAAAGCATTTAAACGCACAATAGTATCCTGTGATAGGGAGAGTTTATATCCAATTGCTACATTTTGTCCTGGGAAGCCCTTCTCACACAAGGGTCAAACCTGAGGTCGCATTGAGACTAACAGAGTTACTCACCTTGCTTTGTTGGTCTTGGTGTAGATATTCTGTGTATTATGGGGGTCGCTTGAAGGTATACCCACAATTATGAGTGGAAGCCTTTCAAGTTGATTTCGAGCTAGATACCCTGCCTTTGCACATGGATCAGACTGTCGACTGTTTCCCCAGGAATCATTGTTGTAGTTGGTAACCTTAGTATTCTATCTCTTTAGGGTCTTTACATGAGGTGACTATGGAGGGGCAAGTCTTCACGGCACTTGGAATCGACGTTGGCCAAACTCACTCAGGCTTCTTGGAGGGTATACCCACGATTATGTGTGGGAGCTTGTGCGAGGGTGTAAGACCATTAAGAAGGTTGTCAACGTAAGTTTTCCACCCTCTTATCCCAACCCCTTCTTGTCTTGACTTCGCGATGTTGGATTTCATCACAAACTAGTGACTTCGAAATAAGAAGGTTTTGTTTGCTTGGTTTGATTCCTAGATTTTGTTAGTGAGTGTTATTTGTTTCCTCTAATCGGCCATAGATTTCTTTTGTTCTTTACTTAGATCGAGCAACATCGGCCTTCGTCGTTCACATAGGATGCAAGGGATACCCCCAGAAAATCCAGGTGATTACCAACCCTTACCTCCTAACTCACCAGAAGGCTCTCCTGAGGGAGTAGTCAACAACGAAGTAGCTTTTGAGGTTGGGAGCACACATTCTTTAGAAGGATTTTGAATCGTTTCGGACTCTTTAGAGGCATTCATACTTCCCCCTCTTAGACCAAACGTGCACATACATCGCATGAACTCATCTGGAGAAATTGTTGTTGTTGATAATACTGGAATACCTACTGGACCTAACGTCGGATCTGGAGTAGAGGATCCACTTTTTCCAAGTGAACCATTCGGGATCCCGGCTCACACTGTTGGAACCTCTAATTTTGGTTCTATCCCTTTGACAGTACGTGATCTATACGGTAACCTAGGAGGGAGTCATGATCAACCTATGGCATCACAAGTGTTTGAGACGTCTTTCATCTATACGATACCTTTAAACCATTTTATTGGCACTACCAGTAATGTCATCACTGTTTCAGACCAATTGTTGATTGGTTCTCACTCGATTCCTACTCTCCAGATGGCCCATTCTACTATGGTCCCACAAGCTACTACGATTCCTACTAGAAATGTGGTTATCTCCTAAGCTCCAATTGGGACACCACTTCCACCTAGATCAAATCTGTCACTTCCCCCTGGGTATAGAGCTCTGAATACTTTCGTTGCTGCCTCTACCAGGTTCCATCTAGAATTTCTGGAATTTTTATTCCTCCTGGGTATAGTGTTTCTGCTGGTTTTGTTTCTACACCTTCCCAGGTTCTCTCAAGAGGGTCGTATGTTCCTCCTCCACCCCCGCTTGGAGGATCTGGCCCTAGTGGCTCCAATATTTTTGGAGGCACCAATCTTCCTATCACTTCTAGTTTCCAAATTCCTGTTGGAGGTCAAACCCACATTGGGGAACAACCTCAAATTGGGGCACAACTTCGACTTGGGGGGCAACCTCAGGTTGGAATCCATAACCCACTTTATGGACAGAACGCACCTATGGTACCATCGTTACCTTGGAAACTTATGTTCCAAGGAAATCTGCAACCGGTTGGGGGGAAACATCCTCAAGCTAACTCTTTTGTACCCCCCAACCTCGGTCAACCATATCCGGGTTCTTTGAATCCCGCTTGGGGTCTGAACGTTCAATCTAGTGTTCCTTTCCAAGGGAACATCTCTAATCAACCCAACCCTGTGGGTATATGCCTCCAAATCCTCCACAACCGTATATGTCAAGACTATCTAATTATTTGCAGACTTCTTATGGTCCTACCGGTATACCTACGGGGCTTCCCCCTCAAAACTACCAGTTTCCACAAGTGAATCAACAGTTGCCTTTTCTAGCCACTTTGGATTTACCTGACCTATCTAGGATTTTGAACGATCCTATCTTACATTCTCCTTATTGGCTCGTCATACCGGCCAAGCTACCATCTAACATTCCTAAATTTGACGATCAAGCAGGAGAAGATCTAAATAATCATGTTATGACTTTTCATCTATGGTGTTCATCCAACTCCTTGATGGATGACTACATCAGATTACGACTTTTCCAACGAACTCTCACGGGTTCGACAACAAAATGGTGCATTGAGTTACCACAAGGTTTCTTCAATGATTTTAACACACTAGACATTGCCTTTTTGACACATTACCAGTTACCAATACAAGACGAGAGGAGAACCGAAATTTTGAGTTCTTTTAAGCAATCCTCGTCCACTCATATTTATGATCACATCCATGAATGGAGGAGAAGACGTTTAATCAAAGTTCCTCTTCCTTATCAACTGTTGGCCAAGTGGTTTACCAAATCACTCATTGGACCTATCTCTCGTGATGTCGCCATGGGTGGTGTTGTCACTGAAGAGCAGGGGATCAGTCACGCTCAATATTTCAACCTCGTTTATTCGCAAATAGGAACACTTTACGATTTGATCCATGACTCTCCTCGTCCTTCCACAAACCCTACCCCAAAACCTCCAGCAACCTCTCATGTTGTTGATGGTGTGATCAAAACCTTTCACATTGAGGCCCAATCCAAACACGCCGGTCACACCACTCCCAAACCTATTAATTCTAATGCACAAAATACTCCTGCTTCTACTCCTTCCACCGGTAATACTGCCAAAGTTAATTATGTTCAATCCACGCCTACCAGAAAGAATCAAAATAAAAATAAAGGTAAGGGTAAGAGCAAGGAGGAAAAGAATAACAATCCATAATCTAATAAATCCAAGAGGCAAACTGTTGATGATAAAGATAAACGTAAACCTCGTTACCCTAGCTTGATTTGTGGTGACGATCATTACACGAAATATTGTTCGAGACGTGCCAAGGTTACTAAGTTCCTCCAAGAGCGCGGAAAACCTCCCACACCTGTCATTTTGTCACAACCTTTCCCTTCTCAGCAGCAAGCCCCACTGGTCATTCATGACCAAACTTCTCCTTCTACCTCATCCTATGTCCTTATGTGTACTGGTGATTTTAAAAAGAATGAAGTTGAGCCAAGGATTACTCTCTGTCAAAGAAGAAAGTTGATGATATACCACCTTCATTGGTTCAACCTTTTCCCTCAACTTCACCTCCCAACGGTCCTCTTCATCTCAAAAGACCGGGTCTTGATACAGTTCTTCGCCCTCCTCCCAAGGGTGTTGTTCGAAAGTCTACGTTCAACCCTCATGCTCGTGCTGCACAAAACTACAGTATTGTAGAAGATCTTGCGCAAGCACCCTCTATGATGTCAGCTCTCGAAGTCCTTCAAAGATGCCCTGCTCAAAAAAAGGCATTGTTAAAATCCATTGGTGGAATTGACCCCACAGATATTAATCTCATAATATTTGACTTGGAAGATCACGTTCCAAGGCTCCCTCCTAAGTTAGCGTTTCAGATCCAAGTTGGTGTTGAAAACAAGAATATCTGGAGAACTGTTATTAACGAAGGAGCCTTGATTTGCATCATGTCTGTCACTTGTTGGAAAGCCATTGGCTCTCCTACTTCTTCGAATCACACAATACACTTAAGGTCTTCAATGGTACAGGCTTTAAACCCTACGGTGTTCTTCCCTCGTTGTTTATTACGTTGGAAGGTAAGTCGGTCAATGTTGAGGTTGAGGTCTTCGATGCACCTTTTGATTATAACTTTTTACTTGGTCGTAGCTGGATTGATTCCATGCGTGCAATTGTGTCTACCCTTTTCTGTGTGTTACGTTTCCTACACCAAGGAAAGGTCGTTATTGTTGACCAACTGGCCTTCTTCAATTTTGATTCTCGTACTAGCAACGTTCCCTTCATTTTGAAGACACCCCCTGGTTACGAGAATGTCAGTGTGGGTCTTTTGAAAGATTCTACTTTGATGGGTACATTTCCAATCCCACCACCTGATATTTCTTCCCCTTTTGTTGTCTCTATTAACATGATATCCACCATTGTTCATGAAACCCTTGCGTCATATGACCCATGGGTAGTACCTAACCCTAGTGATCACCTCTGTTATGGAAACCAGATGCCTTTAAGTCCAGTCGAATCCGCTTACCAAGATATTCAATCAGCAACCCCTTCCTCTCCTTCTCTCTGTGATTCATCTCCCAATCTGTTTCACGCAATTTTTCCTATGGATGAGAAGATCATGTCAGTCATGTCTATGGAAGACACTCTGTAGGACGATGGGCATCACCGCTCCATTCTCTTCCTAGAACGTGACACCAACGAGAGTTACCAATGGATTTCGACTCTGTCGACCATTGTTGTTATTTCTTCAGTTCCCGAGTCATCACATGATGTTTTGTATGAAGGGAACTGGAGCAACATTTCACCTACCATCCCTCTCGACATATCCATTAAACCTGGATTCATGGAGAACGTTCATATTGGAGCCTATTGTTCTATTGACAAGGTCCACGAGTATAAAGTCATTTTCCAATAGTTTTGCGACGTGTTCACTTGGAGTTACGAAGATATGCCAGGTATCGATCATGATATCGTTGTACATGAGATTAAGACATACCCGGACGCTAAACTCGTTCGACAGAGACTTCACCAAGTGCACCCACGCAAAGCTGCTGCTATCAAGATTGAAGTTGAAAAACTTCTTAAATTCGACTTTATTTATCCTGTGGCTTTGACTGGTTGGGTATCCAATCTAATTCTAGTGAATAAGAAACAAGGTACCATCCGTGTCTGTGTAGATTATAGGGACATAAATAAAGCTTGTCCTAAGGACAATTACCCAACCCCATTCATTGACCAGATCGTCTACGACTGTGCCGACAGTGAAATCTTCTCTTTAATGGATGGTTTATCCTGTTATAATCAGATCAATATTCTACCCGTAGACCAACACAAGACCACTTTCATTTTCCCTTGGGGCACCTTTTCTTACTGGAAATTACCCTTTGGTCTCAAGAACGCTGGCACGACTTTTCAGCGTGCTATGTCTTATGCTTTCCATGATATTAATCACATTGTGCAACCCTATCTTGATGATCTACCGGCGCATTCCATGCGTCGTCAAGATCACCCGACACATTTGAGGGCCATTTTTGTACGTTGTCGTTATTATCGTATCCGCTTAAACCCACATAAATGCATTTTTTGTGTGGAGTCTGACTGTTTGCTTGGTTTTATTGTGTCGCTACATGGGATTCAAGTAGACCCTTTGAAGGTTGAGGGTATCCTTAATCTACCTCCTCCTTCCATTTTACGCCAGCTCCAAACTTCACAAGGGAAGGCAAATTTTTTGCGTAGTTTCATCCCCAATTACGTTGAACTGACGAAAGGATTCACCTGGTTACTCAAGAAAGGTTACGAGTTCGTATGGGACGATACTGCTAACAAATCCTTCGAAGCTTTGAAACTTGCCTTAACTCGTACGCCATTATTGTTTCCCCCTGATTATAGCCGGGACTACTTCCTCTATTTAGCTGCTTCAGACTCTACCATTGCCATGGTATTAGTCCCAGAGGATGACTCGCATGATGAACATGTGATATACTATTTAAGTCAGAGTCTTATGACTACTGAGACCAAATACCTACATGTGGAGAAACTAGCCTTGGAAGCTGTGCAAGTTGTCCAACGTTTTCGTCATTATATCCTATTATGCAAAACCACTATTATTTCTGATTGCAACCCTATGCAACACATCCTTACGCAACAATTGTTAGGGGGCAAGTACTCCAAATGGATAGTGATTCTCCAAGAGTTTGACTTAGAGTTTGAACACGCTAAGTCTAAGAAATCTTTGGTTTTCGCCGAATTGATATGTGACCTTCCCTCCACTGAGACAGAAAATGTGGCAGAGGATTCCTTGCCTGATGAATCCCTTTTTCTGATCAGTTTTGATGACCTATTGTACGAAGATATCATCATCTATCTCCAGACTCAAACTTTTTGGCCCAATCTATCTAGTACGGATCGTCGTCGCATATGATATCAAGCCCGCCAATACATCATTCTAGGGGATACTCTTTACCGTCGTGGTGTTGATTCCATTTTTCGACAATGTCTCACTTATGATGAAGTTGAGAAAGCTTTGAACGACTGTCACTCTGGAGCATGTGGCGGTCATATGTTTGGGTATGCCACTGCCCAAAGGATCTTACGAGCAGGTTATTTATGGCCTTCTTTATTTAAGGATTGCATCACTTCTGTTCAAAAATGCCATGCTTGCCAAACTTATAATAACAAGATAAGATCTCATCCTACTCCCTTACATCCTATAGTTTCCGTCGATCCATTTTCCAAATGGGGCATTGACTTCATGACATGTAACCCTCACTCGGTCGGGGGGCATGGATACATCATTGTAGTTGTGGATTACTTCACTAATGGGCTGAGGAGATGCCTAAATTTGATAACACCGGGAAAACTGCAGCATTGTTCATATTCAATCACATCATTACAAGTTTTGGTATTCCTCAAGCTATCGTTATTGATCACGATAGCCATTTTTTGAATTTTATGATGTCTGAACTTACAGAAAATTTGGGTCTTCGCCGTGAAAACTCAACCCCCTATTACCCACAGGCCAATGGCCAAGTTGAAGCAATCAACAAATTTCTCATTACTATGCTTCGACGGATGATAGGAATTCATAAGACAAGCTGGCACACAATGTTGTTCTCAGCATTATGGGCATATCAGACATCTATCAAGTCCGCCATGGGATTTACACCTTTCCAGCTATCTTATGGTATCGAGGTTGTCCTGCCAATTGAATGTGAAATATTGTCTTTGAAACTAGCTGTTGAAATTCTCCCCAATACCTCTGTCGAAGAAGAACATCTTTTGTATTTAATGCAATTAGATGAAACCTGTCGTGATGCCACCCTGGTTATTGAAACCCAGAAGAAACATGTTAAAGACCAATACGACAAACATGTCAAGCCACATGTTTTTTCTGAGGGTGATCTTGTTCTCCTTTACGAACAAGATCGTGATTTTCTAGGGGCTAGTAAATTCGAAGACATGTGGCGTGGTTCTTACATTGTCAACTGTGTGTTGGAGAAGGGAGCTTATGAGCTAGTTGATTATGATGGAATCCCTTTGAGTGAACCCCGAAATGGGCTTTACTTAAAGAAGTATTATGCTTAAGTAATTTTTTGCATGAGTGCTTGTACTTTTAGTGTATCATACTCTTGTGTGCTTTTTCGTTGTTTGGTTTCGACCCTCAGTTTCTTACCTTGCGTTGTGCTTGGTTTCCAGATGTCGATGTCTTCGCTACCCTTCCTTGGTTTCGTTAATGGCGCTAGTCGCAGTACTCAAAACTTAGCATCTGCTTCCTGGGCAATCTATGCACCTAAAAATGAATTGATTAGTTTACATGGTGTTTTCCTTTGTCGTGCAACTAATAATATCGCGGAATACAATGAAGTCATCGAATTATTGACCAATGATGTTTCACTTGGAATGCATCGTCTTATTGTACAACTCGATTCGCAGTTAGTAGTCCTATAGTTGAGTAATGTCTACTCCATTCGAAGTCCTACGTTATTAAGGGTATATTTACAAATTCGCCTCTTGGAATGTCATTTTGATTACATAGAATATCAACACATTCCTAGATGTCTAAATACATTAATACATGAATTGGCTAATTACGTGTTAGACAAAAATTTGAGAAATTTATAAATCCAATCACACTTTGTATATACAACAAGTAAGTCGGTAGAAGTCTCATATATATATAACGATAAAAGTTTTTACAAAAATTGTTTTTGTCCGAAGACCAAAATGTCAAAAATGTGAAGCACATGGCTTCATATACAAATATAGTATCAAGGATGTTGCTCGTGATAACATGTGACTACTCGTGTTACTCTACGAAGTAGTCAACCGATAGATGGGGACACGCCAACTGTATGGCTCTGATAATGCCTCAGGATATCATCAATGGAGGCATCTGGGATGTCCACTGTCAGCCCCTCCAAGTTTTGATTTATAGCCTCGTAGTCAGCAGCGGCCAATCCTGCTATCTCGATTCTCTCCCCTCGCCTTTGAATGGGAGATGAACCTGGAGGTCAATGAGGTCCCACATCTGCATCATCAAAGATTTTTTGATTAGTCATCGAATTAAAGACATAAAAACATTTCATATTTAAAAATTTCAAAAACATTATAAAAACAAAATGTAATTCTTACCTATGTTCCCCCATTAAGAACCTTCAGGAAGAGCCAAGTCTGGATCACCTTTGAAGTCTAAGTCGGCATATGCGTAGTCATCTACCATAAGAATCTAAGGCCTCAACCAATCCAATAAAGCATCGTTGTACCTGACGATAGGACCAGTCACGTGTCGTGCCATGAGGTCACACCACCTCTTCATTCTTGGATCTTGTGGGGTCGATATGCCCAAGTCTACCTGTAGGCACAAGTGTGGAACCCTATCTAGGAAGAAGGACACCAAAATCGATCTGTATTCATATTATTTCAATTCACCCCTCCTACACTTGGTCAAATGTTTCTTCATACTTTTGAGAACCCCATCACTTCAATTGAAAACTCAGGGCTCCATGCATTCCAGCGCATACTGGAAATCTCTCTAAAGGGTCATATGGGGAGCTACGCTCCCCGCCATACTTGCGATGGTGTATAAGATAGTCTGTAGAGATAAGTCACAAACATCCTGGATAACGACCTTGCCGCTATGTCTCTCGCTGCCTAGCACGCAATCTGCACTGACATAATGGCTCATAGGCTCGCAACCTCCTCTGCTACCTGTAAGTGTAACTCGAGCCCCTCGACGAGACAACCCGATCAAAAAGTAGATATCCTTGATATCTATCTCAAGGATATGAGCCCCCATACGGAATACCTGTTGGTTTACGTCTCACATATGGACTAAGTATTCGAGCAACCTCAACTGGGCCCTCATGCCCTGAACCTTGAAGAATTTTAGCAGTCCACACTGTTCGAGGGAATTTACCGTTCCCGGGTCATTCCTGACAAAGTAATCTTCGTCCTCATGCTCCCTCTCCCACCATTCCAACATCTTTACTGTAGAAAACCTGAAATGGAACATAAAAGAGGCATTAGCATCTTCATCTTTCTCCTGGACACCTTTTATTGGCAGAAGCATCTTAAAAACATTTTTGCTTTGCGCATGTCACAGGCTAGCTAGCCCGTACAGTGTAGGGTCGTTGCACTGTAACTTAAAGGTCACCTGCGAGGACCCTGGGTCGTTTTAGGGCACGATACAAGGCGCCTTCGACGACCTCTGGGGAAAAGTACCCTACATAATGCAACTTAAAAAGACATTTCTAACCAATGAAAAGTAAAAAAGAATCCATGAAAAGTTGAAGGAACTGAAAATTACTTGTCCTGCGGAGACCGTTCGCCAAATGATCAACTGTGCCTCTCACAATCCGCAATGGAAGTTTGAGGTAAAAAGAGGGTTTTTGGAACAAAGTTTGGGCGGAGTAACAATGAAATGGTAAAAGAGATTTTTACCCCATTTTATTAACTTTTTACTTTTCCATTTCATTTTTCATATATTATTTTATGTATTTTGCCCAAACCCTAGACTTCTAATGGTGTCACAAGTGTTTGATTTTTCGCAGGTGAGAAATCTAGGAGTGGAATATTGAACATGGGTACATTTTTTTGGTTTTGCTTTAAAACATTTGTCGTATGTACAGATCCTTTTAGATTTTTTCATAAAAAACTCTGAGCTTAGTTTTTGCTCTTTCTCGTGCTCGTAAATCCATGAGAACGTAGCCGAGTATACTTTTGTCCTTTTTTGTACTCGTGATGGTAACACGAAAAACAACACCTATGGAGTATCCTTTAGGCTCTTTTCACACTGTTAAAACAAAAATATTGTCGAGCAACCTTGTTCTTTTCATGCTCGTAAAAGTATTTGAAGAAACATTCAATGAAAGGTAGGTTATCACTTTTTCGATCTCATCGAATTAACTTACAAAAAAGGAACTTGTGGAGTCCTCTTTAAGTGTTTTTCAGACTCTCTAAACATGAAAAACCCCCGAGTTTTCTCTCTTTGGACTCATTAAACAAACATCAAAAGGCTCGTATAGGACCGAACCATTCATTCTTAGGGTTTGTTAAACATACTCCGAGGAACTCGTCCGAAAGATGAGCTTACATCAACAAGCATATGTTATCCTCCTCAATCTTGCGTAAAAATAAAGAGGTACTTGCCAGAAATGGTGGGGGAAATTTTGGGAAAGAAATGTGTCTCTGCATCAGTGTTAGTGGCAGTAATAGTCGCTCTTGAACATGACACCACCCTTCGTCATTGAATCAGGGTTGGGAAATCCATCTGTTTCTCGTTTAACCATTTTCATGTCCATGTGTTGGGTCCTCTTTGAGTCAATGCTACCAAGACCATTGTCATGTCACTCGTATGTTCAAGAAAAATCTAACTTTAATAAGCCTCCTATTGAGTCGACCATCTGCAGTTATAAATTTTCTACCATGCCAGCCTTCCCTGTGTCAGTTTCAAATCACTTCATGCTCTGATCTACCTCAAATTTGTTACTTATTTTGTGTCATTGATGGGGGATACATCAAGGCTCTCTTGTGACGAGTCTTTTCCCATCGACTTCAGCTCATTATCCAGGAACAAGACTTAGAAATCATTCAGTACCTTAAAGCTTGCATGCCTTAATGACAGTTTTCTCCGCTTTCAACAATGGGTTCACATCATTGATCCCTGATTGGGAGATTCCATCGAGTGTTCGACTTCGACTCATTTATTCACATTCGTTGGATTGTACTGGGGTACCTTAGGAGTCATTGACAATGGTGATTTCCCTCGCACTTGTTAACAGTTTTCATCATTGACCAGTAATCAAGTGGTTTATACCATGTTCGACTTCAACACCTGTAATCACATGGTTAGATTCATACTTAGGGATGACAGAATTGAAGACCCTAGATCACCCTATTCTAATCCAGGTTGTGACGGAGTATTCATGATTTGTATTGACACATAGATCCACTTTGTATGTCTCGTGGCTATGTCCGAATTTGAATGTTTTAGAGCATAGATCCACAATGTATTCTGGGTGGCTATGCCGATTCACCTTGACATGGATCCACAGTGTATATTTAGTGGCCATGACTCATTCGAAATTTTGTAATCTGAGTATGGGAATGCCTACCTCAGACAATGGTATATTATTATGATGATGCTTGACTTTTTGCAGGTTCTGGACTGATGTGCTCTTTGTTTCTGACACACACATTCTACAAAGCATTTCGGTTGTCACAAGTTCCAGCCTCATATTTTGGGGGGCATTCTATTACACATTATTTTGGTCATCTTGATGATCCATTGACAAACATGTGTTCATGTTCCCAAAAGAGCCTATCTTCATGAGAAAGGTGATTGACTTTCTCTTATCAAAAACCTTATTAAGGAGGGTCATCGCAGGCTGCACCATAAATAGGGTGCGATGATGCCTGGTTGTCGCCCTCTGCCCTAAAGCTGGTTTGCGACGTCTACTAGGATGTGACGATGTCAAGAAGCTAAGAAACGGTCAAACTTCACGAAAGTTCTAGAAGGGAATCTTCTAGAAGATAAGGTGGCATCCATATGGTTGGGATCCTACTCGCTTCTCTGATTTGGTGGGATCATCCTAATCTCTTCAACCATCTCTCTTTCCCCTATATAAAGAGGGATTTCTCATGGAAAAGGCTAAGGTTAATGAAGGTTGATTTAGTTCTTAGCCTATTCTTAGAATTGGATGAGGAATTCTACTTCAGTTCATACTTGAGAGCTTCATTTCAGTTTATCAAGTCATTGTGGATATTCTTCATTAAAGGATTGGAGCAAGTGTGTGTGTTGGAGCAAAGGGTCATCGGAAGGGGACCTTGCAACATCAAGGCTTTGGTTGTAATCTCCAATTTCATTTTAATGTGATACAGTGATATGTTTCTTTCCCATAAAACTTATCTCATTTTATTGTATGTTTCATTGATCACATATATAAGTTCTCTTTGAATATGCTATATTGCTTTCACTTTGGTTGGCTTGTGTTCCCTTGCAGATCCAATATCACAGGAGCACTGGAGTGAAGCTAGGACGACAATGACAAGAGGAAGTGACATTTAAACGGTATGTTGCACGTCTCTTGTTTGATAGTAATTTCAATGATTAGAGCTTAAAGAAAATGCCATGCCCTGTTATGTTTTGTTCTAGATCTAGGTGGATCTAGGGAGATCTGTTTATGTCGGCATTTACTGATAAGTCCTATAACACAAATGATTGTAAGTTGGCCCATATGCAGGAACCAATCAAGGAAGCGTGTAGTATTTTCAATGAATAACCCCATCTAGTGACCACCCCTTAGAGCAACCATTAGTATCTAATGATTCAAAGTTCTAGTTCTTCTAAAACCCATATAATATATC